>SJYV01021146.1:770498-847046 GCA_006410875.1 Neotragus pygmaeus
CTTCCAAAGAAATCCCAGGGCTGATCTCCTTTAGGATGGACTGGTTGGATCTCCTTGCAGTCCAAGGGACTCTCAAGAGTCTCCTCCAACATCACAGTTCAAAAGCATCAATTCTTCAGCACTCAGCCTTCTTCACAGTCCAACTCTCACATCCATACATGACCACAGGAAAAACCATAGCCTTGACTAGACAGACCTCCAAATAAACACTCAAAATGCTGGATCTTATAGTAAGGAGGGAAAAAATTCAAAAGAAAAAAAATCCCAAATCTTTAGCCAGTTATTCTCTAATATTCTGTTATTTTGCTGTTAACCAATGTATTATTTACAGTAGATTTCAGGGATATAAAAATAAAACTGAAATAAAATAAAAAAATAAAAAACTGAAAATGATTGAAGAGACTCATCATAGAATACAGACTGGATGGAGCAGGAGGTAAAGGTGGCAGAGTACTAAGACACAGGAAGATGTACAAGGGTACATAACTTCATGTACCAAAGAATCAGAAACAGTTACTGTGACATAATGATGTTAGCAAGTGAAACACGAGAGGTTGAGTTTATTGGGAAAATTTGGATTGAAGTTATCAGGGAAAGTGTATCGTCCAGATATAACTAGAACACTGAGTGACTGCATTGCAGTGGAGATAAAGGGCATGAAATTCAGATGAGAGTGTGTTGTACAGATGTCTCACAAATATGGTTTCATGAGGGGCTGGCAAGATTTGGAATGGGCCAGAAGATTTGACCAGTCTCCAGAACCTTAATGGGTGAGAGGATGTTAGTATGTGATAGTGTTCAGATGATATATCCTATTGCCAGGGACCCCCAAGAAAACTAGGAGATTAATAGGCTTTAAAGTCATCAAGATTGAATGATCTTCCCAAGTCAGAGAAAAAATTAGTGAAGTCACTCAGTCGTATCTGACTCTTTGCTACTCTGTGGAGTATAGCCCACTAGGCTCCTCTGTCCATGGGATTCTCCAGGCAAGAATACTGGAATGGGTTGCCATTTCCTTCTCCAGGGAATCTTCCCAACCCAGGGATCAAACCCAGGTCTCTTAACCTCTGAGCCACCAGGGAAGCCCCCTGGTGAGAATAGATTAAGTAAGTATGAATAAGCAAGTCTTATCCCAGGCTCAGATGGTAAAAAATCTGTCTGCAATGCAGCAGACCCAGGCTCAGTTCCTGGGCTGGGAAGATCCCTTAGAGAAGGAAATGACCATCTACTCCAGTATCCTTGCCTGGAAAATTTCACAGACAAAGGAACCTGGCAAGCTATAGTCCATGGGGTTGCAAAGAGTTGGGCAGGACTGAACGACTAACNAATACTGGAATGGGTTGCCATTTCCTTCTCCAGGGAATCTTCCCAACCCAGGGATCAAACCCAGGTCTCTTAACCTCTGAGCCACCAGGGAAGCCCCCTGGTGAGAATAGATTAAGTAAGTATGAATAAGCAAGTCTTATCCCAGGCTCAGATGGTAAAAAATCTGCCTGCAATGCAGCAGACCCAGGCTCAGTTCCTGGGCTGGGAAGATCCCTTAGAGAAGGAAATGACCATCTACTCCAGTATCCTTGCCTGGAAAATTTCATGGACAAAGGAACCTGGCAAGCTATAGTCCATGGGGTTGCAAAGAGTTGGGCAGGACTGAACGACTAACGCTTTCACTTCATCTCAGGTAGATTCTGTTCCCTAAAAGGATGTCTCAGCTCTCCTAAACTTGAGGTAGTTAGTCATGTGTGAGAGATATACCCTGTTTTCTGCTCAAGAAAGTCTGCTTCCTGAGTAGATCCAGTTACCCATGACTGCTGTTCTTTCAATTTTTATCTAGTACGCCTGACTCAGTATCTGCCTTCTTGCCTTGATATGTAAATTTGACTCCTCCGAAATATTGACAGACACTAAAAATTAGACAGGAAAGAGATTGGTGGAAATTCTTGTAAGAATAAAAGGAGAAGGAAGAGGCAAAGGCAGAAAGCGTGTCTGATACCTTAGGAAAGAAAGAGAAAGAAGGCTTGATTAGAATGAGCCTCAGGCTAGAGGGAGGCTCAGAAAATCTTGACCAGATCAGAGGGGGGTCCCAGAGGACAGGTGGCCACTTTGAGTTGTCCCGAGTGCAAAGTAGCTTCAATCGTGTCCAACTCTTTGCAATCTCATGGAGTGTAGCCTGCCAGGCTCCTCTGTCCATGGGATTTTTCCAGGCAAGAATACTGGAGTGGACTGCCATTTCCTTCTCCAGGGGATCTTCCTGACCCAGAGATTGAACCCTTACATCTCCTGCATTGGCAGGCAGGTTCTTTACCACTAGCACCACCTGGGAGTCCCTGAGTACTCCTGTCTTGGGCCAACCTGGACTGCTCCAGGACCTCCATCTGCTGTGCTCAGTAATGACTGGAAGCAGGCCATAACCTCCATGTTGAATCCATAGCTGATGGATGGATGGCAGCTGGAGTCTATCAGCAGACTCTGCTAATGCAGCATGTTCCCTCAAAGGCAGATCTGAATGTGAACCTCCGGGGCCGCTATCTTTATAGCAGCATAGCTGCCTAACTTCAAGCCCATTGGCACACCATGGATGGTTCCTGAGCAAGCTGCATGGTGTTTTTGGAATTGGAGGAATGCAGATGGAGGTCAGATCTATGGTCGCCATCAGCTATGGAATTTTGATTCTGTGATTCATTCAACAAATATTTATTGAGCACCTGCTACTGCCCTGGCACCAGTGATAGAGCATGAACACCAAATCAGAGTGAACATCAAATCAGAGTGAACACCTTGAGGACTGTATATTTAAATCCTGCCATTCTCATTTCCTTCCTTCAGTTCAGTCAAGTTGCTCAGTCATGTCCAACTCTTTGTGGCCCCATGGACTGCAGCAGGCCAGGTTTCCCTATCCATCACCAACTCCTGGTGCTTGCTCAGACTCATTTCCATTGAGTCTGTGATGCCATCCAACCATCTCATCCTCTGTCTCCCCCTGTCTTCAATCTTTCCCAGCATCAGGGTCTTATCAGTGAGTCAGTTCTTTGCATCAGGTGGCCAAAGTATTGGAGCTTCAGCTTCAGCATCAGTCCTTCCAATAAATATTCAGCAGTGGCCACAGGACTGGAAAAAGTCAGTTTTCATTACAATCTCAGTGAAAGGCAAGGCCAAAGAATGTTCCTTTCTTGGGTCATTGTTATACAAATTTAACTACTTTAAAAATTTTTTTAATTATAATTTTTACTGATATTTTATGTTTATTTAGCTTTATCTTTTCCCCCTTAGCATTGCTTTATGTATCCTACCTCTTTCTGTGTTCATGTATTTCCTTTAAATCAATGAAATGCATACTTTAATAATTTTTCAGTGATGATCTGTGTAGAAAATTTTACCCCTTTATGTGAAAATGTTTTTACTTTTGAATGACTGTATATGCTTACTTGTGTCTGACTCTTTGCAACTCCATGAACTGTAGTCCACCAGGCTCCCCTGTCCATGAGATTTTCCAGGCAAGAATACTGTGTAGGTTGCCATGCCCTTCTCCAGTTGATCTTCCCAACTTAGGGATCAAACCTACATCTCCTGCAGCTCTTGCACTGGCAGGCAGATTCTTTACCACTGAGTCACTTGGAAAGCCTACATAGTGTTTGGCCTGAGTGCATGCTCAGTCATGTCCAACTTTTTACAACCCTATGGCCTATAGCCTGCCAGGCTTTTCTGTTCATAGAATTTTCCAGGCAAGAATACTGGCGTGTGTTGCTGTTTCCTCCTCCAGGGGATCTTCCCAATCCAGGGATCAAACCTGTGTCTCTTGCAAGTCTCCTACAATGCAGGTGGATTCTTTACTGCTGAACTAGCAGGGAAGCCCTCCAAGTATTGTCTAGTGAAGTGAATGTTTTCTGTCTTGTCATGTATAATTCCTTAAAATAATGCTGATCTATAATAAAGTACTAATTTATAATAAAGTGGGTGACTTTTATTTCTGATAAAGTTTAGACTATTCCCTCTATTTTATGAAGTAATATTAATGGCTAATATTTATATAGTACCAACTATTCACCAGAAACTATTCTGAGTGTTTTATGGATATTACTTCACTACATGTCCATAACACACCTTGCAGTCAGCATTGCGATGATTACAATCCCATTTTATAAATGAAGAAAATGAGGCAGAGTGATTAATTTTCCCAAGTCCTATAGGCACCAGTTCCAAATTTGTACTTAGGCAATACCCTGGTTACCCTGGCTATGAATTAACTTTTAAAATTTTCTAGCTCTGTTTTTTCCTTTTTAACTGTCCTAATTTTGTCAATTACATCTTTATATTATGTACTTCTACTAGAGGTGGATCTAGTCAGTCATCTTTGAGATGGCTCTTATATGCTTCCTATATTTTTAATAATCTTTGGTAATGATACATTAACTTTTTAAAATTCCTTTTAAAAAAGCATATGTACTCTAAATTTTAGAACCCTAGGATAAATGTCTATTTTTTCCCAGACTAGTTGTAGTTCAGTTTTTCTCTGTAGCTCAGAGAAAATTTCTGAAGGAATGATCTTACAAACCAACATGCAGTTCTAGAAGAGAGAGAATTCTACCTGAATGTTGTGAAGTAGGTAAGCTTATTAAGGATTGATAGAAATCTAGTATTACTTTGGGTTCTATCCCATTTCATTCTTAAAACATTTTTTAAAATTTATTTTTTATTTTATTTATTTAGCTGTGCCAGTTCTCAGTTGTGGCACGAGGGATCTTCAGCTGTGGCATGTGCGATCTACTTCCCTGACCAGGGATCAAACCCTGGATGCCTGTGTTGGGAGAGCTTAGCCACTGGACTACCAGGGCAGTTGCTTTATTTTTGGCCATGCCTTGAGGCGTCTGGATCTTAGTTTTCCAACCAAGAATCAAACCTCGGTCATCAACAATGAGCATGGAACTCCAACCACTGGACACCAGGGAATTTCTCTCATTTTAAAACTTTTAAAATAAGAGTTATGTAGAAAGACATGTTTACATAGTATTAATAGAATTAAGCTTTTAGTGGCTCAGTTTTGTTTTTGTTTTTTTTTTTTTGCCATTTCAGTTTTTAATTGAAAGATACTTGCTTTACAGAATTTTGTGGTTATCTGTCATACATCTGAAAGAATCAACCATAGGTACACCCATGTCCCCTTCCTCCTGAACCTCTGGTCCATCTCCAAACCCCCCCCCCCCTCCGCCTGCCCTCTTCTAGATTGTCACACAGCTCCTTTTTGAGTTCCCTGAATCGTATGGCAAATTCCCATTGGCTATCTGTTTTACATATGGTATTATAAATTTCCATGTTACTCTCTCCATACATTTTGAGGGCTTCCCAGGTGGCCAGAGTGATAAATAATCCACCTGCCAATACAAGAGACACAAGAAACGAAGTTAATCCCTGCATCGGGAAAAGCCCTTGCAGTAGGGAACGGCAACCCCCTCCAGTGTTCTTGCCTGGGAAATTCCATGGGCAGAGGAGTCTGGTGGGTACCATCTGTCCATGGGGTCTCAAAGAGTCAGACACAACTGAGTGACTGAGCACATAAAGTTGGCTTGAAATCTAACACGGGCTTCCCTTTGGCATAGCAGATGGGCACATGACCTCCGGTGCCCTTCACTGGGTTAATTCCAGCTGCTCACACACTGGTTACATGACTTTGGATATATTTTTAAACCTCTCTCTGTTTCAATTTCCTCATCTCTAATGTTTGAGCAATAATAGTTAAGTTCCTTGGGGAGTTCTTGCTTTAAGTGAGTTCTTAGAACAAACGTTTGTATATAACAAATAATATCGTGTTAGCTATTATTATTACTACACCTTCTGCAGCTATTATTAACTTGTTTTTGTTTAGTTGCTAAGTCCTGTCTGACTCTTTTGGGACTGGGGCTCTCCAGGTTCCTCTATCCATGGGATTTCCCAGGCAAGAATACTGGAATAGGTTTCCATTTGCTTTTCCAAGGTATCTTCCCCAATCAGGGATCAAAACCTCATCTCCTGCTTTGTAGGCAGATTCTTTACTGCTGAGCTACCAACTTAGCAGTTCTCAAAGTTGGTATTTTATAGAATAATAAAAAGGAAAAAAATAGGGAATTGGCTTAAGGTATCCAGCATTTTAGTGACAGTAGAAAAATATTAATAATCACTACAGTCTACTACAAAGTGTATGAGAGAAATATTCTAAGACATAAAAAGAGAACAAAGATGGCTTTATACAGAACTCATTGCAATGTATTTATTATTGTTTCACCGTAGAGCAATAGAAATGTTGTCAAGAAATAGCACCAGGGGTTTGAGAATCATTGTTTTAAATATCATTGCCCTGAAAGACAGGGCAAATTGCACACCCAGGGTGTTTTACAATAGCATCAATGTAACAGAAAAATAGCCCCTTATAGTTCAGGAATAGCTATCAAAATGTCCTTGCTTTTAAAAAAAGAGTCTAAATTAATCTTCAAGGATTATTTAATAAAAACCACTTAAAAGGGAAACAAATTGTGCAAGTATATTATAGGAAATGACTACATATAGGTCTAAGGAATAATTAGTATGCTATTTTAAAAAATTACACTGAAGAGACTCAAAAGAAGTTTAACATGAAGAAGGAAGTCATTCAACAGGGCTCTGATTCACTAAAATATAATGCCCAGCTTTCCATTTTGCAGTCTAATGAACAATAGAAGAACTTGAGGACTCAGATGAGCAATGCCTGATGATTAAGGGATAAGAAAATAAAATGGAAATCTCAGGAAAAGGACATGGAATTTTATAATTTTAGCTTGGATAAAGTATGGCTAATGGTTATTTCAAGAAGTATTTTCAGCTATAAACAGGGATTATAATATGTTGAAAGGGGGTCATTATTTTTTCCCCCTGAGATTCCAAATTGATTGGAGTTTAATCTTTAGAAGGGCTGAATAACCTATTGTCATTTACCCACACATCTACTGGATTCTGTTGGATAAGTTCTCTGCCTAGGACACTAGACCAGCATCATGGAGCATGTGTAATGATTCAAGATTAAAGATATGGATGAAGTGGTTGTGTCCTGCTTTCCTAATGCTTCTATTTATCCAGATTGATTTGTACACATGTTACAAAAACAGAAAGGACTGTGCAAATGAGATCAGGGAATTAAAAGAGCCTTTCAACAGAGAAGCTAGAAGAAAACTTGAGAGGGTATTTTAGATCCATGGATGCGTAAATATGGGCAGGTAGATGAAGAGTCAGAGTTGGAGTGAGTATTTAGAGAGAAGGCATGATCATTGCATAATAAATAGGATTAATTTGCTTGTAATAAAATGGTATCATATGAAAGTACTGGAATATAAATTTGAAAAGACAGATTACAGCCAGTTTACATGTTGAGTGAACTTTATCATCTTAAACTTGAGAGAACCATTTATTATTTTCTACTTTCAAAAATATTATTTAAAAATTCAGTTAAAAGAGCACTGCATTTTACCTAAACAATAATAGATGCTAGATTACCTGCAAACAACTTAATATTGGCATTGAATATGCATAGTATCCTAAGAATTCAGAACAACTTTTCTCTTTTCAATAATTAGGGTTGCTAGATTCAGCAAATAAAAAATATTGTGTTTTATCTGATCATCTATTAACAATATATTTTGAGTCTGTTCTGAATTAACGCATCCATAGATTGAAATAGCTAAAAACAGCTTTCCTTTGGTTTTACAGGATGTGACCAATGATAAAACTGATCCTTTGTCAACTTTTGTTTTAGGGGTATATGATATATCATGCCAACAAAGGTCCATCTAGTCAAGGCTATGGCTTTTCCAGTGGTCGTGTATGGATGTGAGAGTTGGACTGTGAAGAAAGCTGAGCACCGAAGAATTGATGCTTTTGAACTGTGGTGTTGGAGAAGACTCTTGAGAGTCCCTTGGACTGTAAGGAGATCCAACCAGTCCATCCTAAAGGAGATCAGTCCTGGGTGTTCATTGGAAGGACTGATGCTAAAGCTGAAACTCCAATACCTTGGCCACCTCATGGGAAGAGTTGACTTATTGGAAAAGACCCTGATGCTGGGAGGGATTGGGGGCAGGAGGAGAAGGAGACGATAGAGGATGAGATGGCTGGATGACATCATCGACTCGATGGACATGGGTTTGAGTAGACTTCAGGAGTTAGTGATGGACAGGGAGGCCTGGTAAGTTGCGATTCATGGGGTCGCAGAATTGGACACGACTGAGTGACTGAACTGAATTTAATATATCATGGATTTGTAAATCTATAAATCATCCTACTTTACATGAGAAATTAACTATTGTTTATCTTAAAACTAATGTAGTGTACCCTGTGTTTAAAGAAAGCAAATTATGTAAAAGTATAGTCAGTGAAAATTGTTTCCTTCTTGTTAAATCTTAAGCTGTTTCATCAGTTTGTTTTCTGTTATTGTATATTTAAATGTATATACAAATCTTTCCACACCTGGGACCATAGTAGAGACACAATTTTATACCTTGCTTTTTTGAAATATCTTGAAAATCACTTTTTATGAATACATTATGCTGCTGCTACTTCTAAGTCGCTTTAGTCGTGTCTGATTCTGTGTGACCCCTTAGATGGCAGACACCAACTCCCCTATCCCTGGGATTCTCCAGGTTAGAACACTGGAGTGGGTTGCCATTTCCTTCTCCAATGCATGAAAGTGAAAACTGAAAGTGAAGTCCTCAGTCGTGTCTGACTCTTAGTGACCCCATGGACTGCAGCCTACCAGGCTCCTCCATCCATGAGATTTTCCAGGCAAGAGTACTGGAATGGGGTGCCATTGCCTTCTCTGATGAATACATTATAGCTATGTATTATTATTTTTAATTGATACATTCTATTCTATTATAGTAATATACCTTTATTTGAATAGCCACCTAATTATGGCCATTTAATGGCCTCTCTTCACTGTTTAAGTATATAATTGAAATTGTATCATAAGACTATTTGCCATTCTTATTTAATGTTCTTCATAATCATGTTTACACGCTGCTGCTGCTTCTGCTAAGTCGCTTCAGTTGTGTCCGACTCTGTGGGACCCCAGAGACGGCAGCCCACCAGGCTCCTCCGTCCCTGGGATTCTCCAGGCAAGAACACTGGAGTGGGTTGCCATTGCCTTCGCCGCATGTTTACATGTTACTTTGTAAATGAAAATGTTTGCAATTTAGTTTTAAGGCTAGACCTGAAGGCTCCAGAGAAATCAGTGTGCATCGATAACCTACTAACGATGTGCTAGCCCCTTTTTGTACTATCACTTCTCATTATCTGAAAGTCAATTAAGCAATGTTGGGGGCACAGCAGTGGCCTGGCCATGTTTGCATATACTGTCCACATGGCCTTGAGCAGCCTGGATTAAACTTCTTCCACAGACTTAGAAGCACAAGTCATCTGTCTGTACTTAGGTGGAATGCAAGCAGCAAAGCCCAGGTTCCAGAGCACAACTGATTTAAACCACACTCTCGGTGTTCATAGGATATTTCTGATCTCAATATCAGATGAATGTTGCTGTAAAGAAAGTTAAAAAAATTATAGCTATGCAAAGGAAGACACTTTATAAAGATGGTTCCCAATACCAATAATTTGCTGTCCCTTCACTGCAGAAATTAAAGCAATTTCTTAACAGGCCAGATAATTGTAATTATATTTGTGTCTCTGGATGATCTCTGCTTCTATAATTTCAATAATTGCAAGCAAACACGACCATTTCCTTCTGTCCTCTCCCTCCCCCAACATTGCTCTGAGACACCCTAAGATACTTTCAGGGAGCTCTTGAAGTCAACATTATTTTCACGATAATAGTTTATTATTTTCCTGTTCCTTTTGGACTGAAATTTGCATACAATACTGGAGCCTTAAGGGTATTGCTGTCTTAGAATAAGTCAAGTGGCCCTAAACTGTATTGAAAGTTATTGTATTCTTCGGGGTTATACACTTAAACTAAAAAAGTCTTTGATCCTTGGATGAAGCAATTTTCTTTAAATTTCTTCTATTTAATGTCTTTTTAATACTTTCTGTGACAAGATGGGTAGTACCCATATAGAACTTCTGCTGCATTATTGAAGTACAAATTATGATGTTTATCTCAAAGTAAAGCCCTTATATGATTCAGTTTGAGCTATATATATTCGACCCATTTTTCATGGCCTACAAATTATGATTATTCAGACCTGAGTATATACAGATACCTAGAAAATAAAGTGTGTCCATAACCTGAAGGAAAATGACAGTATCAACAGTATTCATTGTTGATAAAATTTTAGCTTTCATGGAAAATTAGAATTTTGTAAAATTTATATCTGCTATCATGAACTTGACAGATTTCCAATACCTAATGAAATTTCTGATGAGATCATGATGGTGATATTAATGAATGTGATTATTTTTTGATACTTTATAATGAAATGTGACAACATTTGAAAGATCTGCATAACTCAGTAAGCAGTATTCTCTAACAGGCCAATTCTTAGTGTTATAAAATCATGCATGGGTCAAAGATCTACTAAGAATGCAAGATAAATAATGGATTTTAGTGTAAAATAAGATGAAAAGTTCATTGACATAGTTTCAGATTCCACGTTGCAACGGAATTTTAGGAAACTAGTATTGTCAATATTTGGTGTGTCTCAAAGAAAAATATCCACAATTAGATAAAAAAAAGCTACTAAAATGTTTTCTTTCCAATTATACATTTGTGAGAGGGTGAATTTTCCTCATATCCTCAACCCAAAGTATATATTGCAACACGTATTTTTTTATTACATAGAAGCAGATATGATAATTCAGTGTTTTTATTGTCACAAAACAAGAGATTCACAAAATTGTAATGCAATTCCCTTTTCCTTGCTTTTAAAACTTGGAATGTATGATTATCTTAGTGTAGCATATTATATATGTGAACATTTTAAATGGGTTTGTATTTATTATTTTTAATGAATTAATAGTTTAGAAACAGTTTCTGCTTTACTTTCTAATCTGGAAAATACCAATGAATATAACATATATAAATAAAGCTGTTGTCACCTTGGTAATTTTTTATAGTGGTTTTGAGTCCAGAAAGTTTTAAGACCATCTGTTCTAAGCTGTCATTGGTAAGAATGTTTGTATCACTATAGGATTACCGAATCAAAAGGAATGAATAGTTTATGTTCCATTTAGGAAATATTTCAAATCGTAATTCAGATCCTCAAAGGCACTTCATAAATACCTAAGAATGTACAAAATGCCTAACTGCAAGCTTTAGTGTATCTTCCTGGGCACATTGCCCCATTGCTTGCTATTTTAAGAGTTTGTGTACCTTGTATGTCTCGTTCATCTTTATAATCACATAGCTTCCACAAAAGTGCATAACACGAAAAAGTTCCTCCTTGAATTGTATTGGTTTTGAAGAATGACTGAATGAACATAGACATTCACACAACTGGTGCTCTGCAATCAGATATAGATGAAAATCTCATACCATCAAAACAATGTGGGTAGATGCAAGTGAATAAATATAGCATGATTGCTGAAAATTTTGCTGTTTGAAAATGGAGAAAATAGTGTCACCTCATATCCCTTTGATTAATAAATGGTTCATGAAAGATGTAGGGTTTTGAAGGTAAAAAGGGCGGTTTCAGGACTTCCCTGGTGGTCCAGTGATTAAGAATCCTCCCTGCAAAGCAAGGGAAACAAGTTCCATCCCTGATCAGGGAACTATGATCCCACATGGCTGTTGGGCAACTAAACCTGTGCACCTCAACTAGAAAATTAGGCGCTCCAACGAAAGATCTCACATGACTTAACTAAGACCCCATGCAGTCAAGTAAATAAGCAGAAATAAAAAAATAAAATTGTTAAAAATGTTAAAAGAGCAGTTTCAAGCACCAATGGCAGTACAAAGAGCAGAAGACTAAAAGATAGTGTGAAATACTATTCTAAACAGTCATTCTAGTGAAGAAGGAACAAGGTGAATTCATTTAGGGAGAGCACGAAGGGATGAAGAATACAGTTGATGCTCAAAGATGTTCAACCAACTCAACTGAGAAATGATTACCTGGATAGAAAAGGGACCAGCCAGTATCATTCCCATAGGAAACAATGAAGTTGGCTGCATGGTATTTTAAAAGTTAGAGCCCATACCTCTTAAATCATAGCTGAGTAACTGAGCCTAATATTTTGGAGGTTAATCAAAATTAAAAAAATTACGAAATTGGTTTTCTGAGATGCAATAAAGCTCAAGTTGGGTCCTGAAACTGTAGCTTGCCTGCTGATGTCAGAATATCCAACAGGTGAGAGAGAAGTGAATCCATGATTATTTTGTTGAATTAAATTTAGGTGAGCTTCTGTGGGGAATGTAAGGGGAGAGATATTTTTAACTTTATAGCTGAAATAGTCAGGAAAGAATGTCTGTGGTCCAATTTGAAAAAGACAATAAAATAACAAAAATGGAAAATTCTGGCTGTCTCCTTACTGTTACCATGATTAGTGTTGTTATGGGTGATAATTTTTAGTACAGTCAGAAACAGTAATATTATGAAAAAGACAATTTGAATTATTATTTAAATGTTTTACATCAACATATGGTAATATAGAGAAGATAGTCTCCCTTCAATTTCCTGGTAAGTAACTATAGAAAGGAACACTTAAGCATAGAATTAGATGCATATTAATCTAGTTCATCTATGTTATTAGAATCATCACAAAATATTGTGTATTATTTCTCAGTTAAAATAATAGCAAAATTACAGAAATATTCATAAACTTTTCTATCCACTCTTGAAACAGCTTCTAGAGTGAATCATCTATAAAAACGAGCAAACTAAGTTTAACATTAAACTTTGTATAAAATTAAACTTAGGTTTTAAATTAAATATAGAGATTCGCCAAAGCTATGGTTGTGAGATCTGGACAATAAAAAAGGTGAGCACTGAAGAACTGATGCATTCAAACTGTGGGTGCTGGAGAAAACTCTTGACAGTCCCTTGGACAGCAAGGAGATCAAACCAGTCAATCCTAAAGGAAATCAACCCTGAAGAGTCATTGGAAGCACTGATGCTGAAGCTCCAATACTTTGGCCAGCTGACATGAAGAGTCGACTCATTAGAAAAGACCCTGTTGCTGGGAAAGATTGAAGGCAGGAGGAGAGGGGATAACAGAGGAAGAGATGGTTGGATGACATCACCAACTCAATGGACATGAGTCTGAGCAAGCTCTGAGAGATGGTAAAGGACAGGGAACCAGGGGTGCTGCAGACCATAGGGTCAACAAAGTCGGACACGACTGAGTGACTAAAAAATAACAATAGAGATTGTCAAGTGATACCTCAGGTGAGAGTACTTTTTCACTGATCTTACATATTTTGGTTGCTTTTTTTCCTATCTGCTAATTTCATGATGTCTGTATAATAATACATCTGTCATGCACTCTATCAAAACTTATTTTTCCTACATATGTTTATACAAATACGTATACCCACATTTTCTATTCTTACAGTACTTGTGGTTATGAAATGTTACTATTTCTCTAAGCAATAATAATGCACACACTTGAAAATCAGAGAGGAAAGTGATGTATATCTTACATATGTCTGTTATTTTTATATATACATATATTTATATACATAACCCTTTCTTTCAAATATAGACATATCTATATACTTTATATCATCTTTACTTATCTATGTCAACATTTGTATCTCTAGTTCTAGAAGTTTACCCTTCCCTATTTGTCCTGAAGAATATGAATATAATCAAGCCCATGCTTGATTATACTCCCCTCTTGAGTAGAAGTGAAAATCTTGAACTGACTTTATAGATCGAGTCATAAGCACACATGCATTCTGTGATATGGTCTAAATCTCACAGTTTTGCCTGTTTTGTAAACATGGCAAATCTCTCAGCCATTCCACTAAAACAGAACAATGAAAGATGTTGATTTTAAACTCAGTAAAGTCCAGTTTTTCAAAAGAACACACACAAGGCTTTAGAGTGTAATCTACATCCCTCCCTGATAGGGAGGCTCAGCCCTACCCTTTGGGCTTTGTGCCAGTGGCTACCAACCTTGCGAGTTAGTGTAACAGCAGCTATAGAAGTTACAGTGGAGAAAACTTCACAGTTGTGCATTTTTCCCAGGTAGCAAAAAAAAAAAAAAAAAAAAAAATCTCCAGTATAAACAGAAACAAGATAGTGTGTATTACCCTGCATACATCATTTTGCTGTTTTATTATGGTAGGTTAAAAAAAAAATCACAACCTTACTTCTCCCTTATCAAACTTTGATAAAGTAATTAAATTTAAATATGTGTTTTAATTTGTTCTTGGTTTGGTTTTGATTTTCTGGTTTAGAATACACATCCACAGAAGCAAGAGACAATAGTTAATAAATGAGAGCCTTGTCTAAACTACACAGAGAAGGCAGGCAAAAAATAGTACATACTTTTCCGCATGGATGTTAAAGCAATGTCACTAATATCACTTTGGATAGAATTCTCACTCCTGCTGTTTAGAAAGCAAATCAGCTAATGCTATAATTTCTCTTCTTGATAAGATTCATCAGTGGTTGATTCCCAAAACTGCACAGTAAGTACATGCATAAAATGTAATCAACCAAATCATTAGCATTTATTAAAGAAGACATTTCAAATTGATGGGCAGTCTTGAAGAAAAGTATAAATCTCCTCCTTTCTAAATCCTCTTTGAATATATAACCAGAATGTATTTTTGAACAC
This sequence comes from Neotragus pygmaeus, assembly GCA_006410875.1. Lineage (NCBI taxonomy): Eukaryota > Metazoa > Chordata > Mammalia > Artiodactyla > Bovidae > Neotragus > Neotragus pygmaeus. Next base: position 785,223 of record SJYV01021146.1, read on the forward strand.
AATCAAATGTATTCTTATATCTTCCATGAAAAATGGATCAGTATATATGCCCCAATCCACATTGGCAAAACACCATGTTGAAGACATTAAATCGAATTTCAGATTCACAAGAAATAACAAGTATGTTAAAGATGCATTGATGTCTTTGCTTGACATTATAAACAACATCGTTTCAAATTAATATATCAGCCTCTAACCTTCTCTTGCGTTTGTTATAAAGCTGATGGTTATATTCTGTCAAAAGGAGTTATCCTTAAGTCCCCTGAGAAGAACTCTATTTAAATGTTGTTTCTCCTCGACTGCTGTAGATGAAGGCAACTTGAAGATAATTACCATGCTTTCATTTTTTTTCACATTAAAGAGTAAATGTAAAAAGTTGTTGCTGTCGTTAAGGGGCTAAGTCGTGTTTGACTCTTTTATGACCCCATGGAACGGTACCCTGCCAGGTTTCTCTGTCCATGAGATTTCCCAGGCAAGAATACTGGAGTGGGTTGCTTTTTCCTTCTTCAGGGAATCTTCCTGACCCAGAGGTAGATAGAACCCACACCTCTTGCATTAGCAGATGGATTCTTTACCACTGATCCACTAGGGAACCCCAAATTAACTTTTGGGGTTAATTTTAAATTTAAAATTAACTTTTGCCAGTTAGTGGTAACACTCTTGTTTTACAGTATTGTTATGATTACCAAATTATCTAATAGTTTATTTCTCTTAAAAATAATGAGTTTGTGAAATGAAAACATATTATGATTTGCATTTTACTTTTCAGATTCTAAAACCCAGTTACTATTAAGATATCTAATACCTGCTTTAGAAGTGACTATATTGTGTTACAGTAATATAAATCATTCTAACATACATGTTTGGGCAGGATTCTTATAAATATTTTTACAAGTTTATGAAAACTTATGAAATGTTATCCTTTTGTCTAAACACTTACCAGTTCATTTTAAAAAATGCAGCATATCTCATGAAACAGTTCCCTTTTTCCTACACACAATTAAATCTTACCTCAACCTAAAGAGTTAAATCAGTTGCTTATATTAGTTACCATGATTTCACAATTCCTCATATATACAATAAAAAAGTGTTTTAATGATAGATCCACTCTACATGTCATCATTTACACTATTTAAATAAGCTACAGATTTAAAAAGAAAAGCCATTGTTGAGATGTTCATTGTAAGTTTGTTGCAAAGCTGATCTTCTAACACATTTTGTTGTTCCCTACTAGAGATGGGTTCTGAAGAGAAAAAAGGATGACAAGAAGTGAGAGTTTGTTAATAGGTCATAGATGTAGCCTCTGTTTGCAAGATTCTGAATCTTATCCCAAGATTCTGGGGTAATGCATGAAAAATTAAGTCATGCACAAATGTTTCCAATTACTCACTTGTTTGGCATCACATAGACTGAACCAAACATGGAAATTAAAGCCTACATTTTTCACCCGATTGTTTACTATATTATGGATATATTACTATAAGATAGATATCATACTGTATATAGGTCATATTTCTGAACTTATACAAAAGTAATTATGACTTTTCCTATTTTACCATCTCAGAATCAAACAAAGGATTGAAGTCAGTCAATCCATAGAGATATTAAAATAAGGCATTTCAAGTATTTTAAGAATGCTTATGAGTAGATCAGTGACAATAACTCAGAATGGCATAACTGAATTGTTTCGTAAGTCAAGAGCTACATTGGTCCTCCTATAATCTTTAAAAACTTTAAAAAAGGAATGTGAACTATTACAAGATTAATATATATTGAATATACCAGGAAAATAAAATCTTAGCCNGACTCAAAATGGCATAACTGAATTGTTTCGTAAGTCAAGAGCTACATTGGTCCTCCTATAATCTTTAAAAACTTTAAAAAAGGAATGTGAACTATTACAAGATTAATATATATTGAATATACCAGGAAAATAAAATCTTAGCCCATACATGGTAATTAACTTCCTCACACCCTTCAATTGCTTAAAGGCTCTTCTCCCAAGGACTCTGGCTTCTGGAGTTAATTGTCCAGTGACATGTCACAGTGTAGCTTCAGCCAGAATACCTACTACAGGTTTTTTCCTCTTCTGCTTGAAACTGACATCATGTATTGAAAGATGAAGGGGCCAATGCGCTTCTGAAGAAGCATATAGTCATGAGACTTCACCTGCCACCACAGATAGAGAGGAAAAAAAGGAGGGGGGTACTTAGCAATTTCAAGAGCCACAATTTACCATGGAAGCCTCTACTTAATATTCCGCTTGATCTGCCAAGTTTATAGCCTGGCAAATCTGAATACAAATGTCGATGCAAATGAGGATTCATTATTCTTACAAGGTCTTTGTGTTGAAGCTTAATGTAACTTGGTTCCTCTGGTTGCTCAGGGAACATAGATTGCAAGACAGCAAAAAATGATGAAAAGGAGAAAAATAGAGAAAGAAAATAATAGGAATAGAAGAAAAGGCTTAAAATGCACTTCAGCCTGAAATGTGAGGAGACATAGGAACAAAGCATTGTCATACAGTCTCTCCTTCTTGCCACTTATATTTACTTCTCATCAGCAACAGAGGAGTTAATCACTCAAGAACATTCGAACCAGAGAGAAAACATAACAATTCTCTTTTTACTGATTATAACATGTTGTTCCTATTATAAAACCAATTCTTCAAATTGTCAAAAATTTTTACCATTTTTAAATAATTATAGAGCTCATGGCTGGTGGGACCTACACATTTCGATCTCTAAGAAGACAGCAAATGCATTTAAAAAACCCCACCCAACAATTCCCTTCCTTTCCTTATGGCTTAATTGGCAAATAATTCTGAATCAACATGTCAAGAAAGCTAAAATTAATAAATTACACATTGAAAAATCACAACAGTTTAACATCATTCATTTATTGTTTACCATAACCCAAGGCACGCAAAGCTTGCAAAACCCCAAGTTAGGGGAAATCCTGAGAGGCTGCAAAATTATGATTCTATCTCATCTACCATAGTATATTGTTCCGATGAATCTTTTGTATGGTTAGCTGTTGTTTACATATAAATACCTTCTGCGGAAATAAAAATGTACTGAAGGTAACCGGAGCTGATACGATGATCCCAAGATCATTGCAGTAAGGCTTGCTTCTTCATCCATAAATAAAGCACATTTGCATCCATTCAGTCAAATTAGCTCCATTAAAAAAGGTGGTTATAATTAGCTCCTTTTTCTGGTTCACGGGAAAAATTCTTGCATGCCTGCTGTTTTGATTAAATCCACCATTGTCTTCCAATAGCTAGTGCTAATTCTTCCAAGGAAATCTTCAGTTGAGGTGTTATTTTATTCTGCGCCTCCGTGAGTTGTCTAATTTACGCCAAGTCCCTGCAGTGTTTCCTTAAGCCATCCTCTTTGTCTTGCCTTTGAAATTTACCAAATCTTACAAGAAATCAATACTTAATTGATTATTCACTTTTCTGCAGCTTCAAACAGCAAGCACGCATAAGATCCTAGAGGAGTCCCCCGATTGCCAATGCAGGAGGTTGTTTGGTGGCAGAGCCCTGCAAGGGTCCAACAGCAAGCATTCCATGGAGCCGTGCACTGGCGTGTGGTGCCAGTGTCTGATAAAGAAAACGAAGATGCTCTAACGAAGCAGGAAAAGTTCCTGGATGAGGCAGATCCATCTCAAGGCTTTGGATAAAAGGCTGAAGCAGGAGCAATTGGATCCCAGAACATTATATAGATGTCTTTTTTTTTTTCATGAATCCTTTTTGATTTTTCCTTACCCTTTTCTTCCCATAACACTGAAGTGGAATATCCCAAGTGCCGCCGAACTCAGAGAACTCCACGCTGGAATGGGGGTGAGACTGGTGTCATACCTCTGGCATAGGATAAGGATGGCAGGCACGTAATATTACGAAATGTAGGACAAATTCAAGCGAAAGAGAGGGAGAGGGAGAGAGAGGGGGAGAGGGAGAGCCAGAGACAGATGGCGGATCTGGCTAAGAGCCAAAGCCAGTGAAATGAATTACATTGCTGAATAACTGTACACCATTGATTCTGCCACTTGTTGCTGCATGGCAAAAAAAAAAAAAAAGCCCCAGTGTATGTATGCGGGAATCTCCTTATTCTTCATGTGTACAGCAGCCAACTTCGTGCACAACTCCATCCTGACCTGCTATGCTCCGTGTGTCTTGGGTGGATGTGTAGACGCGGCAGAAGGTTGCGGGCACGTATGTATGCCCGAGAAAACGAACGTGTGTGTGTGCATCTGCATGTGGGAGAGAGACAAAAACAATCCTTGCAATCCAGCCATTTTTGTTTAATGAAGAATGGAAGACTGGCATTCAGAGATGTGGTTAGGTGTCGCATATTAATGTGGGCTCATTCGACAGCCTCCCCCTCTTTAAAAAGGAGTGGCACAGAAGTGAAGCCCTTATAGATCAACCACGTGGGAGAATCAACTCTCGAGGAACCCTATCATCTCTAAACCCACAAATGGGGCACAAGGAATTCCTCGGAGGAACAAGTTGCTCTCTGACAAGAAGAAAAGCTGGCCCCACAGAGGATGCGATGTTTGGGTGTTTTCAAAAAGACAGCCAGTCTCTGCAGATTGTTCAATAAATGCTTCAGACCCAGGACGAGGGGAGACATGATGGGATGCCCAGGGGGCTTTGGAAATCAAATACAATGTTTGAGTAGCACAATTTGAGGTACATTATAAAAAAGCAATTTGAATTGCCAATGAGGCGACACATATCTGCATGCTAATTAGACCTGTGTCAAGGGTAGTCTGCAGGGGAGGAATGTGTGCGTAGCTCTGCTGAGAGATTGTTTCTGCATAAATTATCAGCTTTGTCCTACTGATCATTTTCCCAAACAAACATGAAATGCAAGATCAAAAGGCGATTCTAAAATTAAAATTATTGATTGACAAAGCCTAGATTTCAGAATCTAATTAGACGAGGCACAAACAAAAGCTGATATTATTACCGACTATGCCTGAGCTAGCAGCCAGATCGTGCAGGGTTTGTAATTTATCTTTGTTTATGCAGCCAGGATATTAAAAATGTAATTAAAATGGTAAAATGATCTGATCAGAAATAGCCACCTAGTGGAAAGTATATTATTTTAAATGGATTATAAAGGCATTGGACTGTGCAAATAAAAAGGTTTTTGTTTCTTTCATGACAAACCTAGCATCTCATTGAGATCTTGCTATGCAATTTATCTTTTGCTAATAAGTTGTCTTTTGCGTTTTGTTCCATAGATAAGAGACATCATTTGTAACCCTTATGTGTACACTAATAAACATTGTTATTACAGGTGGCATTCTGTTATCATAGGAACATCTCTCATAAATTATGGCATTTTTTTGGTCACAAGTGGAAGTAATTCAACATCTATTTTGTATACTCATCACAGACATTAGATATAGCAATTATATGTTGTCAGTATCACTAGAAGGTAGTCATTCCCTCTGCTTTTGCACTGTCTCTCATTTAAAGTGGGTCTGGATAACTCTAGAACTTGGCATTAGTGGGCATCTTCAGCCTTGAAAATGGGGTTGCAAAGCAAATTCATTTGCTCACTGAGTGCCTTCTTCAACTTACTGCTTCAGAACAGATACAGTTGCGTAAAAGCATGTAATAAGGTGATTCAAGTGATTTATAGGCTAGATCTTCTCTCATTTAGCAACATTTGGGAAGTGCCAATGAATTATTTTAGGAGCAAATTGTCTAATACAAAATTTATTAACCAAAATGCATCTGCTGTCATCTAATTGTGGATTTTGCAGCCAGCTGCCAGAAACAGACTTGTGATTCTCTAATAAAGCCTCTAAAAATGCATGATAAATACTTGTAAGAAAAATGAGAGCCCTGGCTGGTGAGGTCTACGTAAGAAATGTTGGAGACCATTTATTTTCTTTTTTTCATGAAATCACTGTGGACTGGCTCAATTCCCTTTTAAGAAATTCACAATTTAGGGTTCTGTCAGCAGCTCTGGGGTCTTTTGTTAGGTGCACTTAAAATGCTAGATTAAATATTAATATGTGGTTAGAGTTGTGCTATTTTGCAAGCCCTGAAACCCTATTAGTAAATCATGATCTGGTGACTGATGCAAGAAATTTCAAGGCACCAACAGTGCAGATTGCTTTACGCCCATCATTCTGATGGATCGCTAATTTTTAGTCAATTGGGCCTTTGGACTTATAGCTGTAAGCTGGTACTTTTTCCATCAGTAGAGAACGTGGTCCACCTGCTATACCATTTTCTGCCCAAAAAGTGCACCCAAGCAGGCAGAGTCTTTTGCATTGTTAATAACCGTCTTTGCATGAGAAATGTTCTATTTTAAAGTATACTTTCAGTTGTGTTGCAAGGTACCCAGAAAGAAATAGTTGTAGATTTCCTAGGTTTCCCAGAAATGTTTCAAAAGAAATTAAAGGTGGGGATAAGCTAACATGAAAAAGACTGTCAAACCCATTAGAATCCTTTTTAAGTCAGAAAATGTGAACTAACAATGTCTTCCTAGAGAGTTTCAACAATATCTCTGAATCTATGGTGAGTTAGAAGATAGAGCCACCCACAAAAGATCAGTGAAAAGACTTTTAAAGATAAAAATACTAGGAACCAACCAAGAGCTCTATGAAAGTATCCTGTCTAATCTTTCTGAAAATATGTCACATAACATGCTTGTGCCCTTGAAAAGTGAGAGTTTTTTTTCAACATATGGCTTGTTTCTGAAATATGGTCAGAATCACTATTTGATCCTATGATGATCCAGGTGGGAAAACATCTTTATTGACGATATTTGTTTCATACAGATGGGCCTTGACTCCAAAATCCTGATAATATTAATTAACATATTTCATTATAATATTTACCAATTATAAAGCATTTTCCTCTCCATGGATACTATCCAAGCTTATGTTGGGTTCTGTTTTACCATCTGTCTTTTTATTTTGCTTTCCTCTTACAAACCATTCTATAATTCAGAGCTAGTAATGAATTTAAAGAGATGAGCATGAAGGACTATTGTCTTCTCCTTTCTCTTTTGTCACAATTATTATTATACAATAATAATATGATAATAAAAATTATTATTTTATTGATTCAGGAATATTAGGTAGAGTTCAGAAGTTCAAGCCAATATTTAAGCAATCCATGTTTTTAGACAGACTTTAATGTCTTCATTCATGTCTAGAAATATAACACCCATAAGGTAAAGTATTAAAATCAAATTTTAATCTATAAAATTAGTCAATTTACTATATTATAATAACATTGTACATAAGATTCATTCATACACACCCCACATATAATTTCACTTTTTAAGTAACCTTAAAACTCAAAGTTGTGACAATCACACTCAGACTGTTGTGTAATTGCCCTTGTTTAACAGAAAGGGCCAATGGGAAGCTGAGCATTATTCTGTGGGTAGCCAGCCTAAAACATCTTCTGTGGGCTGCTCTCTCTCACTTCAGTTATTCCCTGGGCCTCTCACCTTGCCCTACATAAAGGAGTGCACGAGTTCCTACTGCTCTTTTTCTCCATAGCTATGGTTCTTTTCGCCATATCATGAAAAACAGTGTCTTGTCTTTATATTCTTTCCTGTGCTTTCAAAAATGTTTAATTGATTTACTGAGATGAAGGGAAAAATAAGAGAAATTTACAGACACAACAGATTCAGTGCTAAAAATTTTCAAAACAAAGTGTTTGACATTCTCCGTACCAGACTACATTAGGCTCCTCCTGTTTCACACTCCAATGCCACTTTGTCTTTCCTCTTAATGAAGCCTAGACTTGCTAATTTAATTATTTTAATGACTTAAAAAAAAACAGACATGAGGACAGGAGCATTGTCTATCTCATTCACTAAGCATAGTTCCTGCTAGGTAGTAATTATTCATTAACTATTTGTGAACCAGTGGTTGAATGAATAATTGGTCCTGAGAACAGCATTAATGAGTTAGTTTTAGAAGTAAAGTTGAAAATGCTTCAGAGGAACAGTAAGTACTGCTGAAGCATACATTTCTCTGACATTTTAGCTTGCTGCTCTCATTGGCACAAATTTTTATCATGGAGAAAAGCATGACAATGCTTTTCAGGGGAGAAAAGCATGACAATTCAATTTTAAGATAATCAATTTATGAGATGTTTTCTTTGAATTGTAAGGTACTAGTTCTCAAGGAAACATTCTGCCTAGCTGGGTACATCTATCAACCACCACATAGGTGGCTGGACCAGAAATTCTTTAAGGTTTCATTGACCTCTAAATGGCTATGTTCTGTGTGTCCGCAGAGTTGACCTGAAGACTATTATAGTATTATTGTAGCTTATTATTGTAGGCTAAGCTGCAATACCAAAGGGATTCAGAATAGAGTAGCACAAATTTCAGAAGATTATTCCTCATGGAATAGTTCATATATAAGGAGGTAGTCCAGGAGAAGTGGGAGGCTCAACAAGCTCAGAATGGTTCCCTGTTTCCATCTTGCTGCTCTAATATTTTCATTTTAAGCCTGGTCTGGATTCTAGTCGGTGAGGATATTTGAAAAGAGAAAGTTTCACTAACTTTAGACTGTGGAGTGTTTGCACCATGTTTTATGTCCTGCATGTGTTCCAGTATCTCCTAGTTTACAGTCTATGGGTACTTGAATAGAATTTGTATCCTACTATTATGTGAAAATTGAATAAATCTTAATTATGCTGAATTGGCTCATAGTGCTTTTTAGGGCTACTATACTATGTCTTTCTACTTCTCTGTATATTTATTCTATTAATTTTTGAGGGTTAATATTGACACTCTAACTAAAAGTCTTAATTTAGCTACTTAAAAAATTGTAATATATAGTGTAACTATATGTAACTTTGCTTTGTATTTTCTGCATCTCCTGTAAATATGTCATTATAATTTTATAATTTAAAAAAGAAAAGAGAAAGGGAAGCACAAGCATTTTCATCACATGGCCACACCTATTATAAGGACCCTCAAAAATACANTAGTGTAACTATATGTAATTTTGCTTTGTATTTTCTGCATCTCGTGTAAATATGTCATTATAATTTTATAATTTAAAAAAGAAAAGAGAAAGGGAAGCACAAGCATTTTCATCACATGGCCACACCTATTATAAGGACCCTCAAAAATACAGTTTTTTAAGTGAATGAGAACATGCAGCTACTTGGAAAAAGGAGCAAATGAAAACCAGGAAGAAACTAACGTCTATTTTAAAGACACCTCTCAAAATGCTTTCTCTCCTCTGACCCGTGCATCTCACAAGTTTTTCCTTATTACTATTCAAATTCTGACTCCTTTTGGCCTTAGCAGTCACTGTATACTTTTGTGTTAGTTTTTTCTTTGACAAAATGAAGGATTTGAATTGGCTTTTTGCAAAGTTTTATTCTGTCTCTAAAATTCTGTGATTCTCCTTGTTTTTCAAGTAAGAGAAGTGTGTGTGTGTGTGTGTGTGTGTGTGTGTGTGTGTCAGTCACTCAGTCGTGTCCATCTCTGCAACCACATGGACTACTGCCCACCAGGCTCCTCTGTCCAAGGGAGTGGGTTGCCATTTCCTTCTCTGGGGGATCTTCCCAATCCAGGGATCATAAGAGAGGTAAAATAACACAATGTGTTAGAGCTATAGACACAAATAATTTTATACACTCATAAAAAATGTCTCTAAAATGCAATCTTGAGCAATTTTGCAATGTCTTGTGAAAGGAAAAATTTTTTCTCAAAATTTATCAGAATGTTACAGTTCACCAATACTTCTTAATCCTCTCTGTGACTTTCAAGAGCTGTGATTCTTCTTTCCTTAATATCAAAGTTATTTTAGGACATATTTTCAGTCTTGGACCAATCATAACCAGAGTAACTGTACCAAATTCCTCTCTACGTCAACAGGCAGAAAAACAGTTTCAAACAAGCTATGGTAGGGCAGAAGTAAAAAGAGATGATAATAAATATTTGAGTATCTTCTTTCTGTGAAATAATATAAAAATTTCAGTTAATGGCACAATAGAGATCAAATAATACACTTTACTTTTAATAAGTTTATAATTCCATGAGTTTGTGGAAACTTGTTTTATCTGTTATAAGAATCAAAAGAAATGTGTTCTACAATTTTTAGTGGAAGAAAGATATCTTTGAATTCACCCTCTTAGGGGAAATAAACTTATTCCTTGTGCTGAAGGCAAGTTTAATTTGATAGCAAGTACACTTTGGTGTTTGAATTTTATGGCAATTTTTGGTCAAGGCACATACTAAATAGAAATAAGTTTATAGATCTACAGAGTGAGAAGGCAGGATTGCCAGGTGTCAATTAGAGAGTTCAAGTCAGTAACACATTTTTCTTAGGAACTGCAGGAACTCAAACTTACAGCCTTAGAGTCAGAACCAAAGGTCTAATCTTTGGAAAAGAGAGTTTATTCTTGTTCAGTCACCAACTCTTTGTGACCCTGTCAACTGCAGCACGCCAGGCTTCCCTGTCCCTCACTATCTTCTGGAGTTTACCTAAGTTCATGTCCATTGCATTGGTGATGCTGCCCAACCATCTAATGCTCTGCTGCCTTCTTCTCCTCTTGCCTTCAATCTTTGGTGATGGACAGAGAAGCCTGGTGTGCTGCAGTCCATGGGGTTGCAAAGAGTTGGACATGACTAAGTGACTGAACTGAACTAAATACAGCTCAAGGTTGCATATTAGCACAAGTTGCTACCTAGGTATGAAAACACAAAGGTTACTAGTTATACCACTCAAAATGTTTTGTTTCATTCTCTTTTTAAAATTAATTTTTATTGGAGTTTAGAGGGCTTTTTTAGGAAGAAAAATTATTGCAGGTGATTTGAAAAAGGCTGAGGTTATGTAGAAAAATCCTATTTCATACACTTTTTACTGAACAATTGTAGTCTATCGTATGTAGTGTTTTGCACCAGGCACAGGTAAAATCAGTGTTTTATCAGGGAAGTAACTAAGCATATGATTAGAAGAAGGCTCAGAGAGAATTTATTACTGACCTGAACTATAGTGTTGATAATGAAAGTAAATAGAAGAGAAAATATGGAGAAAGGCTCTTCAAGACTGCATGTCTGAACAGAAAAGAAGTTCAGAATAAAACTGATACGTGGAACTTTAATGACTAAGAAGATTCTAATATCGTTAACAAAAATAGAGAATGTAGACGTTATTTGGGGTTCTGATGGTCATGAGGCCTGTTGAACTTAATTTATTGGTGATGAAATCATAGAGAATTTTTTAACAGGCATTTGAAAGTAAAGATCTGGAATTTGGGTAATGATGCTCTGAGAAGAAAGAGTAAGATAATTATGAATCATCTATAAAGGCAAGAATTAAAACCATGGCCATGCATCACATGATAGAGAAGAAGCACTTAAAAACAGAAAAACTAAAGCAGGAGAGTATAAGCATTCATTCATTTGTTCAGCAAATAGCTATTGAATTGAATGCTTATGAAAAATAGAGTATTCTGTTGCGTGAAAATTGCATAAACTTAATTATATTGAATTGATTCATAGTGCTTTTCAGGTCTACTATTCTTCTACTTTTTTGCCTATTCATTCCATTAATTTATGGGAGTTTGATATTGAAAATATCCAACTAAAAATCTTAATTTATCTACTTGAGCGCTGAAGAATTGATGCTTTTGAACTGTGGTGTTGGAGCAGACTCTTGAGAGTCCCTTGGACTGCAAGGAGATCCAACCAGTCCATTCTGAAGGAGATCAACCCTGGGATTTTTTTTTTGTAGGAATGATGCTAAAGCTGAAACTCCAGTACTTTGGCCACCTCATGCAAAGAGTTGACTCATTGGAAAAGACTCTGATGCTGGGAGGGATTGGGGGCAGAAGAAGAAGGGGACGACCGAGGATGGGATGGCTGGATGGCATCACTGACTCGATGAATGCAAGTCTGAGTGAACTCTCGGAGTTGGTGATGGACAGGGAGGCTTGGCATGCTGCAATTCATGGGATCACAAAGAGTTGGACACGACTGAGTGACTGAACTGAACTGAACTGGATAGAGGAAATAGATGTAACTTTGTCCTATATTTTCCAAGTCTCCTGTAAATGTGTTATTTTACTTTCATAATTTAAAACGTAATAAAAGAAAGAAGAGAAAAAGTAGAGAGGGTGGGACTTACCTTGGGGTCTTTGGTTGGGAGTTCATGCTTCCACTTCTACGAGCATAGGTTTGATACCTGGTTGGGGAACTAGGACCTGGCATGCCACGCAGTTCAGCCAAAAGAATAAATAATTAAAATGAAATGAAAAGAATAACAATGTTCTATACATTTAAAACGGAGAAGGCAATGGCAACACACTCCAGTACTCTTGCCTGGAAAATCACATGGACGGAGAAGCCTGGTAGGCTGCAGTCCATGGGGTCGCTAAGAGTCGGACACGACTGAGCGACTTCACTTTCACTTTTCACTTTCATGCATTGGAGAAGGAAATGGCAACCCACTCCAGTGTTCTTGCTTGGAGAATCCCAGGGATGGGGGAGCCTGGTGGGCTGCTGTCTATGGAGTTGCACAAAGTCGTACACGACTGAAGCGACTTAGCCCCAGCAGCTGTTGCAGCAGCAGCATACATTTAAAAAACATAGAGAGGGTGAGAATTTTAAGAAAATAAGAGTTGTACATGGAAAAAGCTAAAAAACTGCCAAGTGGACTAAAGCTTGGGAAATACTATTGTACTAGAAAAAATATTGTATAATTATTACTATTTATTATTGTACAATTATTATACAATTATTATAGGAAATAATTGGCTATGTTTAGATTAGATGCTTTGGTCAATAGAAGGTATAAAAGCTAATTTGCAATGAAGTAAAAAGGGGGGACAATTAAGAAATCAGGAAGACAGGATAGAATCTTCTTTTTTTCAAGTAAGTTATTTAAAGACTCTAAAGTGAAAGTCATTCTATAGTGTCCAGCTCTTTGTGACCCCATGGACTGTGGAATTCTCCAGGCCAGAAAACTGAAGTGGGTAGCTTTTCCCTTCTCCAGGGGATCTTCCCCATCAAGGGATCAAATCCAGATCTCCCACATTGCAGGCAGATCCTTTACCAGCTGAGCCAGAAGAGAAGCCCAAGAATACTGGAATAGGCAGCCTATCCCTTCTCAAGTGAATCTTCCTGACCCAGGAATTGAACAGGGGTCTCCTGCATTGCTGGTGGATTCTTTACTAACTGCGCTATGAGGGAAGCCCTGAAAACTCTAAAGGACATTCATTTCACAGGTTAAAATAAAAGTGGGACTTCCCTTGTTCCCGTGGTTAAGAATCCACCTTGTAAGCAAGGGAAATGGGTTCAATCCCTGGTCAGGGAACTAAGATCCCACATGCCACAGAGCAACTAAGCCCTGTGCTGAACTACTGAGCCTGTGCACCAACTATAGAGCACATCTGCCACAACCAGAGATCCCACATGATGGAACTAAGACCCAAGGCAGCCAAATTAGTCAATTAATATTTTTAAAAGTTATCATGGCTAAAGGAAAATGAAAGTCGCTTGACAAGATTAACTAGAGTAATTCCACATTTCAGTTCCAAAGGGGGAAATCTCTTATGTGTAAGAAATACACTCCGGTTTTAAACATGAATTTCTAAAAGCCCATTTTCTTAATCTCATAGGTTACCTTTCTTTTCAGAGCAAGGCAACACTGAAGGATCCTATGAAAGATGTTCATGTGCCAAATGGATACTTATATCTTGAGGACAGGTTCTGACATATAATGCAGTAGCCAGGAGCCTCGAAGGTACTGGGCTTCTACTCAAATTCTCTCATTGGATCCCTGTGAGAAGGAAAATATGTTTAAGCATCCTTTGGGAGAGTTAGAGCCATGCCTTAGCAGTAACAAAAATTATTATGAGTTTTATTAGGTTGCAACTAGTTTCCACCTGATCTAGAAAGTCACCTTGCACCTATGTAAAGAGGATTATTTATGTAATTATCTGCACACATGTCCCCATCAACCACTATACATAATCATTTCATGACATTCAAATTCAGCACAAAAACATCATGACCTAAGTACAAATATTATTACTATAATGGGTTTTCATTTCTAGAGGTCGTCAGGGGAAGGGATTAATTTTGCTCCTTTATTGTACACACAGCACCGTGCACAGAGTCATGTTATGACTCTGTCTTGAAAATTACATTTGGATGTAATAAGAAAGGCATTTTTAAAAACAATTTTACAATTTTAGATGCATTAACTGAGTTTCACTCCACCATGCTTTGCTAACAGATTTGAGGGCTTTCATTCATACAACATTGAATCTTGTCAGTTTTAGAAGCAAAATGTTTTCAAATGCTTGCTTAAAATTCTTTTCCCATCCTTTCTTTGATGAGTTTTACATTGCCAGATCGGCCTGCAAACACTCTGTATCATGGCATTTCTGAGGAACAATTTTTAATTTAACAACATGGCGAATTAGGTATGACAGAGACCTGACTTATTGGTTGAGTCACAGTTTTTCATCAAAGTGTATTTCTCAGGACTCAGGTAATAAGTAAAGTTTTGTGCTATTCTCTGATCAGTTTCAGCTCATGAAACTTTGGGACTTTTTTTTTTTATGGATTATTTAATTAGAATGTCAAATTGATCTTGCAACTCTAGGAAATGTCTATTTGACATATGTGAACCATAATACTTAATCCAAGAAGCATCAAGCTTAGAAGAGGTCTGTCTTAAAGGAATTGTCTATTTTTACAGAGCAAGGCAGCTTCTTATAAAGCTGCTAGTTTCTATGAATTAACAAGACATGGCACTAAAAGCAACCTGTAGGTTAAATATATAATTAAAAAGATCAGCCTATGTAGCTCTAAATTTATGTTACCCAAAACAGATGTGTACATATATTTTTCATATTTGAATCAAACCAGTTATTTTATGTCAGGTTGAAATTTAAAATCAATTTTTTTATCCATTATACTGTTAAATGTGCTTATTTATTTATTTTTCAGAATTATTTATTCCATATACAGTTCTTATATAAGAATGTATATACCGTATACATTCTTTTATGTTAAAAGACATATGAGTTATGAAAGATTGAATCAAATAGGCATATGAAGATTTTACATTTATTTTAGAGAGTTAACGTTGTGGTTTTCTCTGTGTTGACAGTTATACTTCCTTTCTGTGTAGACATAAGTGAAAAGTCAAAATGTATAGCTTAACAACCTTGAAGATAGAGATATATATCTCTCCGGAGAAAAGGAGAGTACAAGATAATTTCTCTCACTGTGGTGAATGTCACAACATGAAAATGATTTGGGTTCCGTAAGCTAGGGGTAGTGGGCATGCAGGCATCCCTGTCTTCTTTGCATCACTGTGAAAATGGAGGCTCCAGGAACTTGAGCAAACAATGATAGTCTTGCAGTTGTTGTTACTTTGAGTAATAAATTCCTTTGTCTCTGATTTAGCAGGCTTGTGTCTTTTTCCCTAGTATGCCAACATTGTGGTAGCTTAATTTGCTAGCCAAGAAGTAGAAAGTTTCAGAAATGATATCTCATGACTATTATCTGGAAAATCATGGGTTTCAGAAGAGGTCCCTATTTTCTTCTAAATATTTTTTCTAAATATTCATTTATTATATTATTTAACTTCAGTTCAGTTCAGTTCGGTTGCTCAGTCGTGTCTGACTCTTTGTGACACCATGAATCGCAGCATACCAGGCCTCCCTGTCCATCACCAACTTCCGGAGTTTACCCAAACTCACGTCCATCGAGTCAGTGACGCCATCCAGCCATCTCATCCTCTGTCATCCCCTTCTCCTCTGGCCCCCAATCCCTCCCAGCATCATAGTTTTTCCAATGAGTCAGCTCTTCACATGAGGTGACCAAAGTACTGGGGTTTCAGCTTTAGCATCATTCCTTCCAAAGAAATCCCAGGGCTGATCTCCTTCAGAATGGACTGGTTGGATCTCCTTGCAGTCCAAGGAACTCTCAAGAGTCTTCCCCAACACCACAGTTCAAAAGCATCAATTCTTTGGTGCTCAGCCTTCTTCACAGTCCAACTCTCACATCCATACATGACCACAGGAAAAACCATAGCCTTGACTAGACGGACCTTAGTCGGCAAAGTAATGTCTCTGCTTTTGAATATGCTATCTAGGTTGGTCATAACTTTTCTTCCAAGGAGTAAGCGTCTTTTAATTTCATGGCTGCAGTCACCATCTGCAGTGATTTTGGAGCCCCCCAAAATAAAGTCTGACACTGTTTCCACTGTTTCCCCATCTATTTCCCATGAAGTGATGGGACCAGATGCCATGATCTTCGTTTTCTGAATGTTGAGCTTTAAGCCAACTTTTTCACTCTCCTCTTTCACTTTCATCAAGAGGCTTTTTGACACACTAAAACCATTATTTAACTTAGTTATATAACATATAATTTACTGTGTAAACAATAATTATATAAAATATAATTAATTACACAAATTTTTATATTTATTTATTAAAATAAGAATAAGATACAATTATTCTTGTGTCATCTTATATTATATCCCATACCAACTGTGGAAATATTCTACCCTATGGGAAGTGCTAATGATGCATATGTATATAGTACTATATACTAAATGCTTCATCACCCCCAAAATTTATATGCTGAAACCTAATTCTCAGTACTATGGTATTTAGATGTGGGACTTTGGGGAGGTGATTGGGTCATAAGGGCAGAGCCCTTGTGAGTGGGATTAGTATCCTTATAAAAGGCTCTAGAGAGCTTTATGCCCCTTCTGCCACATGAGTGCACAGTGAGAAGATGGTTGTCTGTGGACCAGGAGGCAGGCTCTCACCAAACACTGAATTGGCAAGTACCTTGATCCTGGACTTGTCAGCTTCCAGAACTGTTAAAAATAAATTTCTGTTGTCTGTAATTTGCCTAATCTATAGGATTTTGTTACAGCAGCCTGGGCAGTGTGTAACAATGTATATAGTTAGAATAGTCACATAATAGCTATTTCTTTGACTAATATTAAATTCCTAATATGTATAATATATGAAGCTATGAGATTGGGGCTACTGTGGTGAAAAAAGTGACATGATTGCTATAATCCAGTACTTAACAAGTTAGTTATTTCTCTATAAGAAGAAATGATTTTTTTTAAAGGAATAATACAAAAACAAGGAAACATAAAACAAAATGAAACATTTGTTAAATTTTTAATGAAACAAATTTATGAGATTGATAATAAGCTGAGGAAATCTATTTCAGATAGGATATATAGGGAGGTAAAGTTTAAACTAAAACATGATGTGTCAGATGGAGTAAGTGATTAAAAGAATAGGCTGAAGGGGTGGAAATGTTCTTTGTACAGTTTGAAAATACCACAAGGTAGGGAAGAGGATTGAGGAAATGAATGAAAGTCAATGGAGTTGGAGCAGAGTGAGCCAGAGAAAGTGGTAGAATTCAAGATGGAGTCATGAAAGCTATTTGCTGAATGTAGTCAACCTGAAATCCCCTCAAAGTGGGAGCATATATTTATGGAAAACAAGAAAGAAAATCAGGTTATAATTATGGGCACAATGGGAAATTGTTGAAAGACTTTATGCTGGAAAGTATCAATTCAATTTATCTGGCACAAAAGATTACTCTTGTGAAGAGGGATAAGTCATGATGTTCACTACACTTGGATGGAGGCAAACTAGATGAAAAGAAATGAATGGATTTAATGCTTATGGAGAAGGTAGAACTGAAGATATTTTGGTTAACTGAATGCATGAATTATGAGAAAGTGTTACTGCTAGGCTTTTGACTTCAACAGCTTGAAAGAGTACAATGTTTGCCATTTTCTAAAATGAAGGAAGATCTTGACATGGATGGATTGTAGAAAAGTGTAGTGAATCATGTTTTTCATTTTAAACAGGCTACATTTGAGATATCAGTGAGATATATAATTGGAAATATTAAATAGTAGGTTGAATATATTAATCAAGAGCTTAGAAGAAAGATTTTGCATGGAGATAAAAGTTTATGAATTGTCACCATGTAGAAGCATTTAAAACTATGGAATTAGATGAGGTAATCTGGAAAAAAGTAAATATATTTAGAAAACAAAAAAAGAGGACCCAGGCTCATGATCATAGGAATATGATCATTAATGGGATAACAGAGAAACAGAAAGTAGAGAAACACAGAAACAAGAAAGATGAAAAACAGGAAAATGTAGTGTCATAAAAGCAAAGGGTAGGGAGACTTTCCAGAAAATAAGAATAGTTAGCATGTAATTTTTGATAGCGATAATAAATTTAGGGCTTCCCTGGTGCTCACACGGTAAAGAATCTATCAGCATTGCAGAAGACCTGGATTCAATCCCTGGGTTGGAAAGATCCCCTGGAGAAGGGAATGTCTACCCACTCCAGTATTCTTGCCTGGAGAATTCCATGGACAGAGGAGCCTAATGGGCTACAGTCCATGGAGTCTGACATGACTGAGCAATTAACACTATCGCCTTAGTAAATTTAAGATAGAAAAAGTTTCTTTCACTGTGGAAATACAGAGGTGATTGATATTTTGAAAACAGCAGTTTGCTAATGTGGTGATTGCATTGAGTCAAAAAGACAACAAAGGTGAGGAAATGGTGTCCGGGATTAAGAGAACACAGTTAAGAGTTGAAAATTGAAATGGTGTTTGAATGAAATTACTTACAAAATAGAAAGAGACAGATGTCTAAAACAAACATGGTTATCAAAGATAAATCAGGAGCTTGGAATTAACATGCATACACTACTATGTATAAGACAGATAATCAACAAGGACTTACTGTATAGCACAGGGAACTCTACTCAATCTTCTGTGATAATCTATATGAGAAAAAAAATCCCCCTCCCAAATGAATAAATCTATAACCGAATCACTTTGCTGCACATCTGAAACTAACACAACATTGTAAGTCAACTACAATCCAATGAAATTTTATAAAAGGAAGGCTACTAGAGGTAAAAAAAAAAAGACAGTTCACTTGCTTTTTTTCTTAAATGAGCACGGTTCATTATGGCATGATATATCTTATGAGAACGATGGGAATGAACAAGAAGGGAGTGAGAGATGGAAAGCCAGAAGAGATCATGCTTTCAGGAAAAGAAATCCTTCAGTGAATAGCAGTAAAGTTTTTGATCAGAGTGGGAAAAGAGATCCCAGAGCACATAAGATGCTGGCATTTGGCAAAATAAAGATGGATATCACCTCCAATGTAACAAGAATGAAGAAAAAGAACAATGTTTGGGGATATAAGCAGATTTCTAAATTTGGTGGTGAGAAGATGAGGGAACCCATGTTTGATGATTCCTTTTTTTTTTTCAATGTAATATAAGAATGGAGCATTAAGTGCACATGAAGAATTGGTGGGGAGTTTAAGAAAAGAGGAGAAATGGACTTAGAAATATTAGGCTTTGGGGAAATTTAGAAAGAGAAAAAAATATTAAATGCCCATTGATGGAAGGTAATATTCTTTATTGCACGCAGATTCTTTACCATCTGAGCCACCAGGGAAGCCACATTTAAATGAGAGAGCAGCTAAAGAGCTGGTTGTGTAATTGTTCTCTAACAACTCTGTGATGCTGTCAAAAGAATGCCCAGTAGGCATCATCCCAGGTTGGAGTATTCTCCTTTGAAAATAATGGGAGTAAAGGGCAAGGAAATTGAGGATATTTGGGGGAAAAAGTGAAGACAATAGACTGTGAGATCTGTGTTAGATAAGAAGGATTGTGATACCGAGAAGGAGTTGAAAGATAATGAGAAGTTGATATGGTCAGTGGATAAAGTTAAAGACTGAATTAGTGAGTGGTTACCAGAGGTAGGAGGGGAGTGAAATGGGTAAAGGTTATCAAAAAATACAAGCTTCCAGTGATAAAATAATAAGTTCTGAACGTGTTATATACGTCATTATTATAGCTAATAATTATGATTTTGCATAGTTGCCAGTTACTTAGAAAGTATATGGATCTTAAAAGTTCTCATCACTACAAAAATAGTTTTAACTATGCGTGATGATGGGTGTTTGGTAGACGTGATGCTCATTTTGCAGGATGTACAAATATGGAATCATTATGTTGTATATCTGAAATGAATATAATCTGGTATGCTAATTATGTCTTAATTTTTTAAAACAGTGAATCAGTAAGCATGAAGTGAGGGTGACTTCAGCAGATATTGTTCAATGCCCTTCTAGCTATTTTACTATAGGAAACATTAATTCCCAAGCTTTTCAAAGACTAACTTAGGATATGTAAATATCACAATCATTGGCTATTAATAATACAATACTAATAATGAAGGGCCTGGTCCAGATTCTAAATGTAGATTGTCTTATTGTGTAATAGATGCAAGTACTTAAACACAGTACCTATTGTGTCCATGGTAGGTTCTGCTTTGTTATTTTTCCTGCATTGCACACTGCCATGGTGAGAGAATCTGAGCCCTGAAACAGATGATCCCCAAAGAAAAGCATCACATGTGTGCTTAATAGACACTTTGGTTGATGAGGGTGACATGATGGTGTCCTGTTTTCTGAGTAAGTAGTTTTAAAGCAAATACTGTTTTTTTCTGAATGGAAAGAAACAAAGAGCTTCTTCATTAATATTTATGTGTAAGGTTTAAAGTCATGAATGTAATATGATATTTTTTTCTGCTGTTTTACAAATTAGTGTGCCATAATGTGACATGACTTTAGAAAGAATGCTGGTATTTAGAACATTGCATTATATACTAATGACTTCATAATTTAGAAATCTTTTAAATAAATATTTGAAGAGATTTGTGAAATCATTATTTAAATGTAGCAGAATGCTAATAGGAATTGGTATTTATATTTAACTACTTCAAGGTATTCTTTTGTTTCTACTTTGAAGTGTTACTGAATTTTATGTTTCCTTTTTTAGAGCTATCTAAGAAACAGTACTTTATTCACAAGTGTTTGTTTTGTTTTTACACACTAAACATATTTAAAAGGATTACACTTTCAAATAGGACTTCCCTCATGGTGTGAGTGGTAAAGAACCTACCTGCTAATGCAGGATACATAAGAGTTGTTGGTTAAATCTCTGGGTCTGGAAGATCCCTGGGAAGAGGGCCTGGCAACCCACTCTAGTATTCTTCCCTGGAGAATCCCTTGAACAGAGGAGCCTGGTGGGCTACAGTCCATGGGGTCGCAAAGAGTTAGACATGACTGAAGCGACTCACCATGCTCACATGCAAACTTTCAAATAATGTCTAATTTTCATCATGGCCATTTTAGGAACTCAAGACTGTGGACAAAAATCTATTTCAGTGAATTTAAAAAACATGATAGCAGTAATCTTCTAGAGAAATTAAAATAAAATAACAATAGCAAACACCAGAATGTAAAATAAATCTCACTTCCCCCTCTTTGGCAGTTTCTAGGAGATGAGATAAAGGAGTTAAGGTGATGCTTAAGGATGAAGAGTGAAGGGGCGGGCCCAAGATGGCAGAGGAATAGGATGGGGAGACCACTTTCTCATCAAAAGATCATTTGAATGCTAAGCAACTTCCGCAAAACAACTTCTGAATGCTGGCAGAGGACACCAGGCACCCATAAAGGGAGCCCATTCTCTTCAAAAGAAAGTAAGACAAAATATAAAAGACAAAAAGAGAGACAAAAGAGTTAGGTATGGAAACCCATCCTGGAGTGGGAGTTGTGAAGGAGGAGACATTTCCAAACAGTAGGAAACCCTCTCACAGGCAGGTCTATGGGGAGTTTTGGAATCTCAGAGAACAACATAACCGGGAGAAAACACACACACACACACACTCCACAGAATACGTGCCTAACTGCAACTGCCAGCAAAGAAGTAGCCCAGAGGCTCATGTTTGCCACCAGTGGGTAGGAAATGGATGGGAAGGCACTGGCTGCATCATCGGTGCTTAGGGTAAGGACCAGACCTAAATGCGCTGAGAACATCCTGAAGAAGCTAGCAACCCAAACTGTGGGATCACCAGAGAGAAAAAAAGAAAAAGAGAACTTTCCAGAGAAACACTCTAATGTGCAGCCTGGCCAGCTCACAGAACAAAGGATTGAGTGAATACCAAGGGAGAGCTAGCCGGCTGTGTACAGGCCCCTCTCCCCACCACCAGAGGGAGGGAGACAGGTTTGCAACAGCCAGAGCCAGAAGGCAAGGGGCAATCTCAGCCCCAGAGACCAGCATCCTCCATTAAACTGTGAGCAGGCTCCCAGTTGCCAACCACATCTTCCTGGGATCCTGGATGGTTGACATTTGCCAGGAGGGTCACAGCCTGAGATCAGCTCCCCAGAGGAGACACATGGCACACCTGACATGGTGCTTTCGCAGTGTACTGGGGAAACTGAGCAGCTGGACCAGGGAGGTGATTAAGATGCACTGTCCACCTGGGACAGTACACTCACCAAGCACCCGGTCACCTGAGCTGCTCAGAACTGGGAAGGGCACAAGACGCACACCCAACTGAGTCTGTGCACTTGCGGGGTACCTGAGAACTTGAACATAGTGGCTTAGACCTGGGAAGTACTGAAGTACAGGGCCCGCTTTGGACGGGGCTCCTGTAGAGCACTCTGGAGCCTGAGCAGTGTAGACCTGGAAAGCACACGCCGTGAACTGGGGCAAACCAGTGTGGTCCATACACTACAAGCACCCCCACACACATGCCAGCGATATTTGTTTGCAGTGTCCCTCCCTCCCCACAACTGAACAAGTGACCCTAAATAAGTGACCACCTTTGCCCCCTTGTGTCAGGGCAGAAATTAGACATTGAAGAGACTTGCAAACAGAGGAAGCCAAGATAAACAAAGAGGGAACTGCTCTAGAAGTGACAGGTGCAACAGATTAAAACTCTGTAGTAATAAATAAATAAATAAATAAAACCCTGTAGTTAACATCTACTAATCATTGGAGGGGGCCTATAGACCTTGAGATCAAGTATAAGCTGGGACAAAGAAATATCTGAAACTGAACTGACCCCACACTGCCCACATCAGCTCCAGTGAAACTCCTAGATATATTTTTACTATTATCACTTTTTAATTAAAATTTTTTTTNTAACATCTACTAATCATTGGAGGGGGCCTATAGACCTTGAGATCAAGTATAAGCTGGGACAAAGAACTATCTGAAACTGAACTGACCCCACACTGCCCACATCAGCTCCAGTGAAACTCCTAGATATATTTTTACTATTATCACTTTTTAATTAAAATTTTTTTTCTTTATTACTCCTTTAATTTTCATTTTTATAACCTACTATTATCTTGCAAAAATGACCCTATTTTAAAAGCAAATTTCATATATGTATATTTATAATTTTTGTGATTGATTTTGTTTTGCATTTTTAATATTGTATTTTTGAGAGTCTAAACTATACTCTAGATATTTAATCTTTGCTTTTTGGTATTTGTTATCAATTTTATACCTTTAAGAATCTAATCTTCAGTACCCATTTTCTCTTAGGGGTGTGATTACTGGCTTGATTGCTCTTTCCCCTTTTGACTCTCCCTTTTCTCCCTGAGGCCACCTCTACCTTCTCCTTCCCCTTTCTCTTCTCTACTTAACTCTGTGAATCTCTCTGGGTGTTCTGGGTTGTGGAGAACACTTAGGGAACTGATTACTGGCTAAATTGGTCTCTCTTGTTTTGACTCCCCCTTCTTCTCTTCCTGGTCATCTACCTCTATCTCCCTCCTCCCTCTTCTCCATGTAACTCTGTGAACCTCTCTGGGTGTCCCTTGCTATGGAGAATTCTTTCACCATTAACCTAGATGTTTTATCATCTGTGCTGTATGGATGGAGAAGTCTTGAGGCTACTGTAAGAATAAGACTGAAAGCCAGAGGCAGGAGACTTAACTCCAAACTGTGAGAACATCAGAGAACTCCTGATTCCAGGGAACATTAATAAACAAGAGNATCTGTGCTGTATGGATGGAGAAGTCTTGAGGCTACTGTAAGAATAAGACTGAAAGCCAGAGGCAGGAGACTTAACTCCAAACTGTGAGAACATCAGAGAACTCCTGATTCCAGGGAACATTAATAAACAAGAGCTCATCAAAAACCTCCATACTGACCCTGAAACCAAGCTCCACCCAAGGGCCAGCAAGTTCCGTAGCAAGAAGTACCACACTAATTATCCAGCCAAGCAGAAATACAGCCCTGAGCATTAAAAGAGAGGCTGCCCAAAGCCATGCCAAACCCATAGAGACCCCAAAACTCACTACTGGACACTTCATTGCACTTCAGAGAAAAGAGTTCCAACTCCATCCACCAGTACACAGATGCAAGCTACCCTACCAGGGAACCTTGACAAGCTACTAGTCCAACCCCACCCACAAGGAGCAGGAATCACAAACTCCAGCCTACAGAAAGGGCACCCCAAACACAGCAATCTAAAAAAAATGAAAAGGCAGAAAAATATTCAGCAGGTAAAGGAACATGGTAAATGCCCACCAAACCAAGCAAAAGATGAAGAGATAGGGATTCTACCGGATAAAAAATTCAGAATAATGATAGTAAAGATGATCCAAAATCTTGAAAACAAAATGGAATTATAGATAAATAGACTAGAGACAAGGATCAATAAGATACAAGAAATGTTTAACAAGGACCAAGAAGAAATAGAGAAGTCAATCAATAATGAATAATGCAATAACTGAGATCAGAAGCACTCTGGAGGGAACCAATAGTAGAATAATTGTGGCAGAAGATATGATAAGTGAGATGGAAGATAGAACGGTGGAAATAAATGAAGCAGAGAGGAAAAAAGAAAAAAGAATTAAATGAGGACAACCTCAGATAGGAGTCCCAGAAGAAGAAGACAAAAAGAAAGTACATGAGAAAATACTTGAGGAGATAATAGTTGAAAAATTTCCTAAAATGGGGAAGGAAATAACCACCCAAGTCCAAAAAACCCAGGGAGTCCCAAACAGGATAAACCCAAGGCAAAACACCCCAAGACACATATNGATGGTGATGGACAGGGAGGCCTGACGTGCTGCGATTCATGGGGTCGCGAAGAGTCGGACACGACTGAGTGACTGAAGTGAACTGAGATGTTTTTCTGGAACTCTCTTGCTTTTTCGATAATCCAACAGAAACCACAATCACAGAAAGCCACAAAGACAGAAAACTAACCAATCTGATCACATGGACCACAGCGTTGTCTAACTCAATGAAACTATGAGCCTTGCTGTGTAGGGCCACTCAAGACAGACGGGTCATGGTGGAGAGTTCTGACAAACTGTGGTCTACTGGAGAAGGGAATGGCAAGCCACTTTAGTATTCTTGCCTTGAGAACCCCATGAACAGTATAAAAAGACAAAAAGGTAGGACACTGAAAGATGCACTCCCCAGGTCTGTAGGTGACCAATATGCTACTGGAGATCAGTGAAGAAATAACTCCAGAAAGAATGAAGGGCCGAAGCCATAGCAAAAACAGCACCCAATTGTGGATGTGATTGATGATAGAAGCAAAGTCCAATGCTGTAAGGCGCAATATTGCATAGGAACCTGGAATGTCAGATCCATAAATCAAGGCAAATTGGAAGTGCTCAAACAGGAGATGGCAAGAGTGAACATCGGCATTCTAGGAATCAGCAAACTAAAATGGACTGGAATGGGTGAATTTAACTCAGATGACCATTATATCTACTACTGTGAAGAAGAATTCCTTAGAAGAAACGGAGTAGCCCTCATAGTCAATAAAAGAGCCTGAAATACAATACTCTGATGCAATCTCAGAAACAACAGAATGATCTCTGTTCATTTCCAAGGCAAACCATTCAATATCATGGTAATGCAAGTCTCTGCCCCAAACAGTAATGCTGAAGAAGCTGAAGTTGAATGGGTCTATGAAGACCTACAAGACCTTTTCAAACTAACACCCCAAAAAGATGTCCTTTTCATTATAAGGGACTGGAATGCAAAAGTAGGAAGTCAAGAAACATCTGGAGAAACAGGCAAATTTGGCCTTGCAGCACAAAATGAAGCAGGGCAAAGGGTAATAGTTTTGCCAAGAGAATGCACTGGTCTAACAAGCACCCTCTTCCAACAACACAAGAGAAGACTGTATGGATATCACCAGATGGTCAACACTGAAATCAGGTTGATTACATACTTTGCAGCCAAAGATGGAGAAGCTCTATACAGTCAGCAAAAACAATTAGGGGAGCTGACTGTGGCTCAGATCATGAACTCCTTATTGCCAAATTCAGACTTAAATTGAAGAAAGTAGGGGAAACCACTAAATCATTCAGGTATGACCTAAATCAAACATTATTTTTATTTGCCTATAACTGCTTTATTGTTGCGTTTGCTCTTTCCACAAATTCTCCATATCCTGATGTTTTCCCCTGGATAAAAAATAGCTATAGTAAATGTAGTTTTAATATGTAAAGAAACTGCTTCACCATTCTCGTGTGGTGCCTCATGTTCCTCCAACACTGGAAAAACTTTTTCAGATGAAGAAATTTCTTCTTAATACCTTTCTCAAAATTCAGATGGACATTCATTTTTGTTTTTGCTTTTGTTTTTTCCCTTTTGTCTGTGAGAACTTTTTGGTGCTTTCTAATTCACCCTAGATTCCTGCTTCTACGTGGTCTGTAGAATGGACTGAATAAATCAACAAACGTCTCTCTTATCCAATATATCCCCAAGTATCTTCTTAAATGCAGCAGTAATCTAACTGGCATTCAAACACTTCCAAATAGATCTAAAGTGTAGGTTTATTGCTCTAATTATTTTCTATGAAAGCAGTTCTACTTTATTACCCAAATGAGAGCTATTATTGTCTTTCCTTCTGATAATTGTGTTTGTGGTATTTATTTCAGGGTTTTTAAGATCTTTTAAAAGCTATTTAGGTTTTCTCTTTTTTTATGAATTTAATGCTAATTAAAATAATGGATTAGAAGGCTTAGAAAATCAAATCATTATTCAGCCAGAACAATAGAAGGGCTTATTTAATTGACCACCTCAAATCATATTAAACCAATCATAGAAGAATCATCACAAAGATTCAAACACTGCAGATATTGTTATCCTTTCTATAGGATACAAGACATTTTCTCCAGAGGTTTTTAAATTTAAAGGCTGGTTAAATTAGCAGATGGTTAAGTTCTGACTTTTATATAGGAGGCAGCTGGACATTTTTCAATTGATCACTATCATGATTCATTTATTAATTTCTACTGGCCTAGTAATTTGAACTCATGGTATGAAAGGGAAGACTCAGAATAGGGTTTAATGATAAGACCACCAAATGCTTTGTTTGTTATCAAAGGTGGAATACTGGAAGTGAATCACAGTTGTTATTTATCTTCCAGCCATGCAAGATAAATTTGTTTTGCCAGGATTAAGATTATAGTAGAAGTGCAATCTTCCCTGTTGACTCAGCAAGTAAAAAATCTGCCTGCAATGAAGGAGACTTGAATTTGATTCCTGAGTTGGGGAAGATCCCCTGGAGATGGAAATGGCAGCCCACTCCAGTATTCTTGCCTGAAAAATTCCATGGACAGAGGAGCCTGGCAGGCCACAGTTGACAGAGTCACAAAGTGTCGAACACAACTGAGTGACTTTGCAGCAGCAGAAGGGCAATTCTTTTGATTAAGAAAAAAATAATATTTAATGATAAAATAGCAAGTTATTTGCCATGGTTCATAAGAATTCATGCTTAAAACTTATACCTTTGCAAATATTTCTTCACAGTCATATCACTTATCTCTGTTTACTTAAATTACTAATAAATTTGATGTGCTCCCTTAATTTTATAAACTGGTTGTATGATTTGGTGTTGGAAAAGAGATAGATTCAAGGAGAGAAAACCAAACTAAATTGAGATCAACAAAGACTTGACTAATCGGATTTGCTTTAAGACTGGCATCTAGTTCTTTCAACAGACAAACATCACCTGGAGTATGCATGTTGTAACCCAGTGAAGATTCAGAGAAATAAGCACTCATATGCTGTGTTTATAGTGTGCATGAACACAATCTTTTTAAAGACTAACTGTGAGCTGTATTAAAGTTTCTAAAATGAGCTTAGTGGATGTACAAATGTGATAGTGAAATGTCCAGCAATTTCACTTATAGAAATTTTGAAAAGTTAAATAATAATCTGTGAAAGATTTAATTATAGAAATGTTCATTACAGTATTTTTATAATAGATAAAAATAGAAATAAATGCCCAACTCATGCAGTTTATTAAATAAATTAAGGTATATGGACACAGGGGAATGAGTGCCTACATAGAATAATATTGACAGGAAAAAGTGCTCATATATATTAAGATCTGGTAATAAAACTGTGTTAGAAAATCTGGTAATAAAATTTTGTGTTAAAAAAAAAAAGACTATACATGTTAAACATACATTCACAGAAAGTGACTGGGAAAACACTTAGTGACAACTCTGAGTAGAATTAATGGAATATAAGTTTTCCTCTTTTTGCTTGGCTTTATTTTCTAAAAACAGTTTTGTAATGATGATGTATTTATTTTGCAAAGAGGGGAAAGTTCAAATGCACAGGAATGATTAGTCAAGAGGCGTGACTCATTTTCCCTAAATTTTCATCTGTAACAGATATATTAACTGAGGAGATAAGTGGGATTTTAAAAACAGATTGCTCTTTTAAACCAAGACAGCACTAAATTTACAGTTTCAGATTTATAGCAGTAGGCTCATGGTCTCAGCTTCTCAATAGTATTTGTCAAGGCCACTCATGTGCAATATGTGTAGGGTAAAAACATAGTTGTATATGACATAATCTTCATACAGCCTCTACTTATCAATAATTAATACATTAACATTTCAGCAAGAAAAATTTAAAAATCTCATCAAATATGCACTGAGAAGAGAATAAAAGCACAAATAATAATGAAATGCTTTTTCAAAAGCTACTACAATCTACCATATAGTTATACCCATAACTATACACTAGTATGTATGTCACTAGTATGCACGTTGATTGGTTTGTAATTGTAAAAATAGTGAAGCATATTGAAAATGGAATGAATATGCAATGCAATTTGTGTTTTTAACCTGGATTTCATCTCAGCTGCCTAGGTCTGTCCTCTTAGGGACAGGTTCTCTATCCTTCCCACTCAGTCTTTAGGAGGAAGCAGTGATGACATCGTGACTAGTAAGCCTTTCCTGACTGTTTCAGGAAAATCTGGTCTTTCCCTCTTCTGTGCAGTGGAAACTTTTAGTTTGGGTTTCTGTTATAGAATTTAGTTCAACTCATTCAAAAATCGGTCCATAGATTTGTCTACTCTACTAAACTGTCAACAAAGCAAGAATTATATGAAATTCATCTTCATATTACTAACAGAAACCTTCTATAACAAATGATTGATACAAATGGTACACTGCTTACTAAAAACTTGTGTATTGGAATGATTTAGTCAATGAATCTCTTCTTGCATGTGATAGACTGAATGTTTGTGTTCCTCCAAATTAATATTTTGAAACCCTAATCTGCAATGTGATGCTATTAGGAGATGGTGCTTTTGAGAGGTAACTAGGGTTAAAAGAGATAATGTGACTGGAGCCTCAGTCTGATAGACTGGCATTCTTAGGAGATAGTAGAGAGGTCTCTCTCTTTGCATGTGTACAGAAGAGGTCATTTCAGCATACGAAGACATAGTGGCAGTTTATGAGCCAAGGAAGACACCTCAGAATAAAACTTAACTTTACAGAACTTGATCTTGAGCTTCTCAGTTCTCCAGAACTGTGAGAAATAAGTTGCTATTGTTCAAGGCAGCCAGTTTATGATATTTTGTTTTGGTAGCCTGAGTAAAATAATAGATTGCATCTATCAGAATTTATTATCCTAACTACCATTTTGTATGTTAGTTATAAGTTTTTACAAAGGTATAAACATATCTATGGTATCAGTAGAAAACAAGTTAATGATAATTTATCTTAAACATAAACCATTAAAACCAAACAGGCCTTATATATCCAGGTCATTGCCAAACATTTGATATAAATAAATGCATGATTTAACATAGTTCTATAACTTAAAAGGAGCACATTATTCCAAAAACCTTATATGAATATGTCCTTATATTCTGTTTAGTTACAAATGTGGTTCTATTACACAAAAATTTAAATTTTATTTTTTTCTTATATTAGATCTATTTTGCAATAATTTCTCTTTCTTACCCTTTTTTGTCTGATGTGCTGTTTTAAAATTAGAATCCCACATCTTAATTCAAACCATCTCCAGGCTGCCAAGTTACTGGAATATTTATGGGTTTCATTTCATATATCACCATATCTAATTTCTAGCCAGATCAATTAAAGTATAAATGTCTCAATGAAATATAAATAGGATGAGAAAAAATAATGTTTCTTAAATGCTCAGAACACTCCTTCTCCATCACCTTGAATACAAAACTACTATGCTGTACTGTCTGCATACAGAAGCCAAACAGGTGGAATGCAAATCAGGAGAAAGTCATTGACAGATAAATTAAATAGTCATGATCTGAATATTGAGTTTAGCAAACATCACAGTCTATTGGCGCCAAGCTAGATTTCTTGTCTTGTACAAAAATGTTATGTTGTTCTTATTAAGCAGCCATCCATCTAAGTGACTTCAAGGCCTTTAAGACCCAAATAGGCAAAGCTCATCTATCAGCCTCTTGACTTCAGTCAGAGCCACAGCAGGTTCCATAATGAGCTGAGTCCATGTATTCTAATCATTTTGTTATAGGAACAAATCCCGTTTTTACTGTAATTTTTAGTGAGATATTGGTTAGCTTTATTAAGTACTCCTTTTGATCTGTTGACCCTTAGTTATGAACTATGAACAAGAGTAGCAGAATATATTGTCTTTGAAGAGAAATTTTCTGTGATTTATGCTTGGTCTGTTGTCTGACTTTGGTAAGAATCCAGGGGGGAAAATGATTTTCTGATAACTAAATGCAAGGATGCTTGTCATTTTCCCATAGAACGTTTCCAAAGCAGGCTAAAATGGGAGGATGGATAAAATGGTGAACAATAGTGGAAACAATTTAAAATTCAAATCAGGTGATTTTAGTGCGTGTATTTTCATCAGTATATTAAATCCCAACAAGTATAGTAATTTCCAGTACCAGATTTAAATGTCAAAAATTAAGCTAAACCAGCTGTTTGGCATCATATCAAGATAATTGTCCTAGGATTTAATTAAAGTTAAACGTTGTTTTTCTTTCAGCTTAAAGTAATTACAATTCTAATGCCAGAGTAGTTATAATGACAATATTTTTTCTTCAAAATAATTTGAAGTTTAATACAATCTCAGTGAAAACATTCATCAGCAGAAATGTCAAAGTTATCTTTTTTTGTGACAGTGATGAGAAACTCAGCAAGCAAGGATAGAAAATACATTTTTGAAATCAACTGTAGAGAAAGAGATCTAAGATCTAAGAATTTATAAAACTATAATACAGTTTTAAATGTTGGGGTAATGAATGATAGTCATATAAGCAGAAAAATCAAAGTAATAAAAGACTTCAAAATACTTTAGAAATAAAACAACTATTTATTTCTGGCACAACAAGTGCCAGACACATTTCACCCATTCTTTTCTCTAACTGTCTTGGCAAAACTGTGAAGCAGGCATTATCACTCTGACTATTTTATTTTTAAATTTTTATTTATTTTTGGCTGTGCCGGGTCTTGGTTTTGCATGTGGGCTTCCTCTAGTTGTGGTGAGTAGTGGCTATGCTCTAGATGCAGAGTGCAGGCTTCTCATTACAGTGCTATCTCTTGAGAAGTCAGGTTCCGGGGCACACGGGCTTCAGTGATCTCAGCTCAAGGGTACTAAAGTGTGAGCTCAACAGTTGTGGTGCATGGGCTTAGTTGACCCCTGCATGTGGCATCTTCCCAGACCAGGGATCAAACCCATGTCCTCTGTGTTTGCAGGTGATTATTAACCACGGGATCACCAAGAAAGTCCAATTTGACTCTCTTAAATGGAGAAAAAACTGAAAGTAGTAAGAAGGTAGATCCTTTTTTTTCTCCTCAAGTGACTTTATTGAAATATAATTGATATACAATAAATCCCCTGCATAAAAAATCTTCAAGTTGGAAACGTTCAAAATGGGAACATATACTTGTAGGCCAGCTCTTTTACTGTACTACAAGGTAGTAGTACAAGGTGCTATGCAGTAAGATTTAAAATATTTTCTTTATTTTTGGTGTTTATTTTGTATTTATTATTTGTGTGAAAAATACTAAAAACCTATTACAGGGTGGTACCCTATAGTTGATTGTGTTAGTTGGGTACTTAGGTTAATTTTGTTGGGTACTTAGGTTAATTTTGTTGGACTTAGGAGCAAATTGGATTATGAATGTACTCTTAGAACAGAACTCATTCATGCGGAGGGGACTTACTGTACCATAAACTGAACTACTTATAGCATAAGGTTTGAATCCTAAATAAAATATTAAGTTAAGTTAGTTAAGTTGCTCAGTCATGTCCGACTCTTTGTGACTCCATGGACTATAGCCCACCAGGCTCCTCCATCCATGGGATTCTCCAGGCAAGAATACTAGAGTGGGTTGCCATTTCCTTCAGGGGATCTTCCTGACCCAGGGATCGAACCCAGGTCTCTGGTATTAGAGGCAGACGCTTTAACCTCTGAGCCACCAGGGAAGTCCAGCAAACCAAATTCAATAGTATATTAAAAGGATCATGATGGATTTATTTCAGGGATTCAAGGATGGTTCACCACAGGCAAAAAAGTAAATAGGATATGCTACATTAATAAAATGAAGGATAAAATCATATGATCAACTCAATCATCGTCATTCATTCCCCAAGTCATGTCCAGCTCTTTGCAACCCTATGAACTGCAGCACTCCAGACTCCTCTGTCCATGGTATTCTCTAGGCAAGAATGCTGGAGTGGGTTGCCATGCCCTCCTCCAGGGGATCTTTCCAACTCACAGATTGAACCAGCCTGTCTTATGTCTCCTGCATTTGCAGGTAGATTCTTTACCACTAGCACCACCTGGGAAGCCCAATCAGCTCAAAAGTAGGATAAAACACGTTATGAAATTCAACACTTTTATGATAAAAACTATAAACAACATCCTTTAAGAAGGAAGGTACCTCCATTTAATAAAGGTCATGTGTGACAAGCCTATAGCTAAGTTATGCTAAGATCAAGTATAAGATAAGTATGTCCATTCTTTGGGCTTCCCAGGTAGCACTAGTGGTAAAGAACCCACTAGCAGGGGACATAAAAGAACACGGGTTTGATCCGTGGGTCTGGAAGACGCCCTGGAGGAGAAAATGGTAACCCACTCCAGGATCTTTGCCTGGAGAGTCCCATGGACAGAGGAGCCTGGCAGGCTAGCGTCCATACAGTCGCCAAGAGACTGACACAACTGGAGTGACTTGGCACACGTGCACGCCCATTCTTTCTACTTTCCTTCACTGTAGTACTGAGAGTCCTAGATGGATCAATTAAGCAAGATAAACAAAAAAGACATTGGAATTGGATGGGAAGAAGTAAAATTTTCTGTTTGCGGTGACATGATATCATGTGTAGAAAACCATAAGACTCCACCAAAATACTGTTAGAACTAACAAATGAATTCAGTAAAGTTCCAGGACACAAAAACCAACTTATAAAAATCAGCTACATTTCTAAACACTAGCAACAATTCATCGGAAAGAGAAACTAAGAAAACATTTTCATTTACAAAAGCTTAAATGGTAATCAATTTCATTATCAGTTAAAAGTTCTACCCCTATTTAAAAATTTTTACAATTCCTTTTGAAGAATTACTTTAAATGTCAGTCTAATTTCTGATAAAGAACCTTGTGACTCTTCGTGTATTTATAATCATGCTTTTACATTATATTTTATGATTATTTTCTATGTGAGTTACTAGTCTATGTTTAAAAAAATGTACGTCTGTTAAAAATTTACCCAGTGTTTTAATTTTCTCTTTTATCCATAATACAGTGAACTATTATATTTTCNATATATATATATGTATATATATACATCTCCCTTCCCTCTTGTGCCTCCCTCCTGCCTCCCATCCCAGCCCTCTAGGTCTTCACAGAGTGCCAGGCTGGCTCCCTGTGTTATACAGCTTCCCACTAGCTAGCTATTTTACACATGATACTGTATGTATGTCAGTATTACTATTTTAATTCATCTCATCCTCTTTATCCTCTGCTGTGCCCACAAGTCCATTCTCTATGCCTGCATGTTCATTCCTTCTCTGCAGATAGATTCATCAGCACCACTTTTTTGAGATACCATATATGTGTTAATATGCACTATTTGTTTTGCTCTTTCTGATTTATTTCACTCTATATAACAGGCTCTAGGTTCATCCACCTCACTACTAATGACCCAAATTTGCTCCTTCTTGTGGCTGAGTAATGTCACAATGAAACATTTTAAATGAATCATCTAATGATGTCTTATTTCAGTAGACTAGAACTCTAGGTAAAAAAGCATTTTGGAAATATAGTTTCTTTTTTGCTTGTCTTTCTTTTTCTTTTTCTTTACAATACTATTGTCTCTTATGTCAAAAAATAAAGTGCTGCTGGAATCTAAGAACCCTGCTTTTAAAGAAGGGTCAGTGACATCATCTCCCTTTCTAGTACTTTTTTGCTTTGTTTATCAGCGATTACAGAAAAAAATTTATTTTGTGAGGAAAATATTTGTATTCAGACATTCTTGTCACATCAGCGTTCACATTTATGAAAACACTGCATTTCTGTGTCAGAATAAATTTGACAACAATTAGGAATTCAATAAATAGAACCACTGCATGAAATTCAATTTTCATGTTTGAATAACTCTGGCTACAAGTTAAAAATATTAGCCACTGGTATATCTGCTTTTAAAAATAGTGCACTATCTTTAGATATATACACCTGAGTTCCCGCTACCTTGTCAATTTTTCTAATATATTATGAGAAAAAAAAGCATGTAGTGAATTCTAAATCACAGAATCCAAGTTTAATCTGTTTGCATGCTCTTCAAGAGTAGGTGTATACTCTGAAGCTTCCTATTGGATGTCTCCCCACAATAGATTGATTTACATGAAGAATCAAACTAAAATGGATATAAAATGGAGTCTTATAGTGGGTACAAAATAGAATTTTCCAAGGTAGGCACATCTATTCTCTAATTCATAATTCTTTCTCTAGGTGTGTCTGATGAACTGTTTAACTTATCTATTGTGTCTAACAAACAATATACAAAAATGCACTTTATTGATTGGTA
The DNA here is from genome assembly GCA_006410875.1 of Neotragus pygmaeus. Taxonomy (NCBI): domain Eukaryota; kingdom Metazoa; phylum Chordata; class Mammalia; order Artiodactyla; family Bovidae; genus Neotragus; species Neotragus pygmaeus. The sequence continues at coordinate 820,444 of SJYV01021146.1, forward strand.
GAAAGTCTACTTGGTATTTTTAATAATTATTTCCCTTTTTAGAAACTCCCATAATAACTCATTTGTAGTTTTATTTTTAATTTCATAAACATTTTAAGCATACTTATCTTAAATTCTATAGGAAGAGTCCAGGATCTATCGTTCTAACTGGTGTCTAATTTTGCTCTTTGTTTTGCTTCCTCTTAATCATGGTGACTATTTTCTGGTGTCTTCTAATTAGGTGTCTGACCTGATATTTGACTGATCTAAATCTGTGGGAATTCTGTGAGGTTGGGGTTGAAGGGATTCTCTTTCAGAGAATATGTGCCTCTTTCTAGGTTAAGGGAAACCAGGAATCCACTACAAGTTAATTTTGCAGTTTAAAGTCTCCTAGTCCATGTAGGCATTGTTAGATCTGTGGTTATAAATTCTGTGGTTTTTCCAGTAGTCATGTATGGATATGAGAGTTGGACTGTGAGGAAGGCTGAGTGCCGAAGAATTGATGCTTTTGAACTGTGGTGCTGGAGAAGACTCTTGAGATTCCCTTGGACTGCAAGGAGATCCAAGCAGTCCATTCTGAAGGAGATCAGCCCTGGGATTTCCTTGGATGGAATGATGCTAAAGCTGAAACTCCAGTACTTTGGCCACCTCATGCGAAGAATTGACTCATTGGAAAAGACTTTGATGCTGGGAGGGATTGTGGGCAGGAGGAGAAGGGGACGACCGAGGATGAGATGGCTGGATGGCATCATGGACTCGATGGACGTGAGTCTGAGTGAACTCCGGAGTTGGTGATGGACAGGGAGGGCTGGCGTGCTGCGACTCATGGGGTCGCAAAGAGTCAGACAAGACTGAGCGACTGAACTGAACTGATAAATTCTCAAGGAGTCCTTTAGGGAGGGAGGATTAGAGGCAGAGAGGAGCAAGGTTCTTTTTCTTCTTTTTTTCCCAATCCAGAGTGCAGGCCAAAATAACTGTATTTTCCTATTGTCATCCTTGGTCAGAAAACAGATTTTTTTTTTTTTNGGACTCGATGGACGTGAGTCTGAGTGAACTCCGGAGTTGGTGATGGACAGGGAGGCCTGGCGTGCTGCGACTCATGGGGTCGCAAAGAGTCAGACAAGACTGAGCGACTGAACTGAACTGATAAATTCTCAAGGAGTCCTTTAGGGAGGGAGGATTAGAGGCAGAGAGGAGCAAGGTTCTTTTTCTTCTTTTTTTCCCAATCCAGAGTGCAGGCCAAAATAACTGTATTTTCCTATTGTCATCCTTGGTCAGAAAACAGATTTTTTTTTTTTTTCTCTAGCTCACTCTAAATAAAATATGGTTCTCCAAGAATCCTGATTTATGAACAAAGTCATATTTCTAGCTCTCCATCACTTGCAAACCCAAAGTCTTCTATCCTACGAATACAGCCATAGAAAACCAAGACTCTACATTCCTGAGTGTGGCAAACATCCATGGTACCCAAGTTGCCTTAACATCCTTAATGCTATTCCCGCCCCACCTGCCCCATCACTGGCAACCATAAGAGTCTCTGTTGACAATTAGATGCCATGTTCTTCACCAATGACCTTTTCTGTGGGCATTTCCTGCTCCCCTATAACATCACTACCTCTAGTGGAAAAATATTCCACTTACCTGGAACCTAGTTTTTGCTTTTGTGTGATGGCATTATGACCCACCTGCCATTTCTCTTGAAGACTGGGCCCTGGTTTTGAAATTAAATTAAACTCATATATCTGTGTCTTTACATATATAAGTGTGTGTATATATATATATATATAAGTGTATAAGATATATCCATGTCGTGGATATCTGCATCATTAAACCCTAGTCTTATTCCACCGTTTTGAGACTGGCTTTTGCATTCTCTGGGATCTTGGCCTGTTGTCTCTCCTTCTAATGGTTGCATTGCCAACTACTCTCTGGTTAGACAACAGACACATTAATCTCAGATGATTAATTTCCCTATTCTATACATCTCCATGAAGAAAACATATTACTTCATTTTTTGCTCCTCCAAAGTTGGCTTATTTTATTATTTTGAAATTATAAAATAATATATACTTTATTTCAAAACCACTCCCTCTGCTCTCCTGTCATTCCCAGAATCTCGTATACCAGAGAAAATCATTATTAAAATTTGATCCTTTGGTGAATCCTTGCCTCCAAAAAGCATATCAACAAGTTCTTATACCTTAAATTTCATTTGTAGTCAGATTTTTCATATCAAAATTATCATGGGCATGTTTCTTTATTAAGGCATAGAGAATTATCATATTGCTTTTAATTTCTATGAAGTATTCAGTTGTACTGAATATACATAATGTATACAAAATCTTCTACAGAAGAAAATGTAGATTTTCTCCAAATTACAAAAAATGTTTCATCTGATAATTATTTGTAGAGCCCACAATATGATTCATTTCCATGGAATAAAGTCCTATAAGTGAAATTACTGAATAAATTGGTATGGTCTTTTTAAAATTTGATGCATGTTGGCAGATTGACATCTAAATAGATTAATATTATTCAGTGCTGAGCATTACCAATCATATTCATCTTTGGCCATATAATTGGTTATATATTGTATTTAGTTGTTAATTTATTTAGTAATATTTAGCAGCTTTTTAAGTTCTGACGTTTAAATTAAATGCCAGCTTTTTCAAAGCTTGCTATCCTATAGATAATGACATAGCAAGGTCTCACTGGTGGCTCAGATGGTAAAGAATCTGCCTGTAATGCTGGAGGGTCTTATCAGGTGGCTCTAGTAGTAAGGAACTCAATGGCAAATGCAGAAGATATAAGATACACAGGTTCAATCCATGGGTTGGGAAGATCCCCTGGGGAAGAACATGGCAATTCACTCCAGTATTCTTGCTTGGAGAATCCAATGGACAAGGGAGTGTGGAAGGCTACAGTCCATAGGGTTGAGAGGAAGCATAATAAGCATGCATGCATGCAATACAGGAGACTTTGGTTTGATCCCTGGGTTTGGAAGACCCCCCGGAGAGGGGAATGGCAACTTACTCTAGTATTCTTGCCTGGGAAATCCCATGGACAGAGAAGCCTGACGGGCTACAATCCATGGGGCTGCAAAGAGTCAGGCACAACTAAACAACTAATATATAGCTATAGATAGATAATGTCAATGAAGAGGTAGATAAACTGTTAGTTACCCAACTAACTGTTAGCTAACTTAACTATTAAGTTAGCAGAAACTTAATTCTTTTTGTTAGAAAATATAAAATATAGAAGTATGTTAGGGGAAAAAAAAAGTGCAAATTTTTTTCCTATCTCCCACTTTTTCTTCACTTTTCAATCCCAGGCTTAGATATTGTAAAGATTTTTCTATTTGTCCTTCCAGAAATTTTTATTAATAAACAAAGATGGGGACTTTGTATACATGCTCTCCTATATCTTGCTCTTTTCCTTCAATGTAAACATTTCACTTTGGGAACTGTAGCTATGATGAGCTGATTTCAATGGCCACATAATATTTAATAGCATGGATATCAAATTCTCTGGGCTTCCTAGATGGTCCAGTAGTAAAGAATCTGTCTGTCAATGCAAGAGACATGAGTTCGATCCCTACGTCAGGAAGATGCCCTGGAGAAGGAAATGGCAACATACTTCAGTATTCTTGCCTGGGAAATCTCATGGTCAGAAGAGCTTGGCAGGCTACAGTTCATGGGGTCACAAGAGTAGGACAGATCTCTGTGATTAAACAGCAACACAACAAATTCTCTATTTTAATGTTCCTCCAATCATGGGCATGGTTGGTGTCTTGGGTTCTTTACTCTTTACGTGCTATCCCGGTAGTGCTTTTTCTTGACCCTGGCAGTCCTCACCACATCCATGGACATCATTGGTTTTTACAATGAAACAAGATCAGAGAGGATATTGATTTGTTGAAACAGACTCTTTTGGTAATGGGAAGGGTGAACTTGAATCCAAGCCCAGATTTCAAACCTAGTTTTGTTCTCATGCAAATTTTGTCTTTGGGCATCTTATGCAATATAAAATGTCATTTTAAATGCTCTAAATAGCCACTGGAAGAAAATCTGACTTTTTTCTTCTAGCTGTTCTCAAACTCCAACATGACTCTGATGTTTCCTTTTTCCATGCTTGAATGTTGTTCACTTTTTACCAAGCTCAGCACGCTTTCTCATTGCTTTCTGTAATCTCTAACTATTTTGTTTTTGTGGTACATTTGGCTTGATTTTTCTGTACTTGTCTTCCTGATCCTTGTTTGTAGGATCACCCTACCTTAGATCAAAGCAGCCAGCCACCTGTTCTCCTCTCCTTAGTGCATATTTCTAAAGCCAGCTTTCTTACCCAGTAAAGTAGGGATGGTCATTCTGCTTTATTAAATGCACCCCTTACACATAATTATATATAAAATTTTCTCATATGCATAAACTAAGTATGACAAAGTGACAAAATCAGCAAAGTCACAATAGCTGATGGTAATAATAAATTGAACGCATTACTTGCCTTGTCCTGGGCTCAATTCTTCACTTGCATATTCTCATTTAATTCTTCCAATGTCTTCATGAGTTAATCACTATTATTGTGTCCATTTTAGAGGTTAAATAACTTGGCAAAAAGATGTACATTTATTTGAAAAGAAACAGAGATTTCAAATCAAATCTGTCTGGCTCCAGCACCCAATTATCAATTATTCCTCCTTTAGGTGAATAACCAGATGCTTGAGCTTCCCTGGTGGCTCAGAGGGTAAAGCGTCTGCCTGCAATGCAGGAGACCTGGGTTCAATCCCTGGGTCAGGAAGATCCCCTGGAGAAGGAAATGGCAACCCACTCCAGTACTCTTGCCTGGAAAATCCCATGGACAGAGAAGCCTGGTAGACTACAGTCTATGGGATTGCGAAGAGTTGGACATGACTGAGAGACTTCACTTAAGTCTGATTTCATTAATATGAAGGGAAACTTACCTTTCAAATAAATGTAATTTGAATATTAATGGAAGCACATATAGAAATAAATCCCAACGTATATACCTACCTGACTTGTAACTTTTCAGGATCTTATCAATGCTTAGCTAGAGAACACACTATATGCAAAACTATTATTTTGCCTGTTGCTTTAATCTATCTTGTATGCTATTTTAATTTGTAGTTTCTAGAAGTAAATAGAAAGTTATTGCCAATTTATCACATTGACCTATTTAGGATAGTTCTAATTTAAGATAAGTATAATAAATAAACCTTTGGGAACCATCAGTTCAGTTCAGTTCAGTCGCTCAGTAGTGTCTGACTCTTTGCGACCCCATGAATCGTAGCTCGCCAGGCCTCCTGTCCATCACCAACTCCTGGAGTTCACTCAGATTCACGTCCATCGAGTCAGTGATGCCATCCAGCCATCTCATCCTCTGTCGTCCCCATAGATCCACATAATTATCTGGAATATATATTGAGATGGAATAATAAGACTCATTTGGAAGACAAATTCAACATGAGAAGTAAAGCAAAGGTAGGAAAATTCAAGACTGCATGGGGTTAGACAAACTTATTCCTCATAATAAACATTAGTCANATAGATCTACATAATTATCTGGAATGTATATTGAGATGGAATAATAAGACTCATTTGGAAGACAAATTCAACATGAGAAGTAAAGCAAAGGTAGGAAAATTCAAGACTGCATGGGGTTAGACAAACTTATTCCTCATAATAAACATTAGTCATAAAATCCCACCTGTAAGTCAAATCATTTTAGTATGAATTCAGTGTATGTGACACTCAGCCTTGTAAAATAACCTCTCAGCTTCTATTGCAATCTTTGGTAAAATATTATTATTGTTTTAATAATATTTTATCTATCTAATGTTCTATTTATTTTACTCAACAAATTATGAGATTGTTTTCAGAGTTTCATAAACAAAATAAAAGTGGTGAAAAAGAGAGAAAACACCTTCACCGTGCATAGAAAAATAGGTAGAATATTGTAGGATACAACAAGGCATAATTGCATGCTTTGATATTTATGATGAAAGACCAGAGCTGAAAGAAAAATGACAAACATGCTATTTTAGCCCTTTATGAAACAAAGAAAATCTGAAGGTCATGCAATAGTAATTTTCATCATTCTTTCCAAAGCTTTGGCAAGCTTTGAAAATTCATATGTAATAGCAGCTAGATTTTCTAAGTGAAAATACTTTGATATTATCTTGGGATACATATTCTATAAAAGGAAAAACTTTATTTTTCACCCCATAAAGAAAGTAAAATTCTATTTCAGAACCTGATATTGGCTTTATTTAAATAAGTGTAATTTTTTGGTTCACACAATATTATAATGAACGGTTCTTTGTTTTTTAAACATCAAGAATAGTCATTTAAAACTCAAGGATTACATATGAAATGTATTCAATAATCTCTTGAAAATTATTTTGTTAAAAAATGACTTTCTGGACAGAGTAGGATGGAAAATTTAAAGGCTTTAGTCTAATTCAGTAGTGGATAATAACAAAATTGTGTAAGTACAAATTTTCTAGAGAACTTAAAGTGAAATATTCTAAGTACTTGAAGCTGTTTATAGAATCCTGTTTCTTTTACATCAGCTGAACATATAAGACAGCAGCCAGAAATTTTGCCTTATAAAATAACTTATTTATATATTTTATTCATTCACTAAGGCTTTTATTATTTCACTCCAGAGAAACATTAATAATAACTTTAGTTTTTTAATAAGTTTTTTAGTTGTTTAATCATTAGCTATTTTATAAGTAAGAAATATTACTTAAATAGTTTTAATTCTAAAACTTGTTTTCTCTAACCTAGGTATATAGAAATGAATGTTTACAGAACAATTAATTGTGCTAGCCTAGTCTTAATGTAAGTCTAAAATAATAACTGCAGAAATCGTAAATTTTTTTCACTCAGACCAATATTGTATAAATATGTTTACTCTGAAATTCAATTGTCAAAACTATGAGAGAGAGAAAGTTTGCTGTTGTGTTCTTGTTCTTTCTCTCACCAGCATGGCTTATTTAAAATTATTATTTTAAATAAGGGGAGCATAATGATTATTAGAAAAAGGAAACTATGACCCTCACTTGCCCAATTACCACTACGTGAGTATGCCAAACATCTGGGCTTTCTATTGCTTCCATTGACACATCTGTTACCTTTAGGTTTTTTCATGTCTGTCATCCTTATGAAAATTTTCAGGAAGATTTTAGTGATTCTTTTTCCATCCTTTTGTTTTAATGTGCTTTAGCTATATAGTACTATAGAGAATTACTTTCAGAAGACTTTTTACCGAAAATAAAAAAGAAAGCCAAAAGCAAATTCAAAGAAGAATTCTAAATTCACTAGATACTTTACATGGAAGAAAACTAAAAAGTGATTACTGCTAAATAAGGTAGCAAGAAAGTCATTTAAAGTCATAACTTTAGGATGCAGTAAATTTACAGACAATGTATAGAGACATATAAATATATCCCCCCTAAAGTCCTGTCCTACTATTCCAAGAATCAAAGTCGAAGCCAAACTGTTCATTTCTTTTAGACTACAATGCAGTCATAACCTTAGATGAAATATTGGTGCAGTAATCCATACAGTGTGTGTGCTCAGTCACTCAGTCTCTCAGTCATGTTCGACTCTTTGCAACCCCATGGACTGTAGCCTGCCAGGTTCCTCTGTCCATTGGATTCTCCTGGCAAGAATACTGGAGATGGCTTGCCATTGCCTTCTCCAGGGGATCTTCCTGTCCCAGGGACTGAACCAGCATCTCTTAGGTCTCCTTCATTGGCAGGCAGATTCTTTACCACTGAGCCACCAGCAAGCCCAATCCCCACATACCAAAGCAGAAATTTGATTCAACCAATTTACTAAATAACAAGTTTTCAATTCAATTTTTTTTCTACTTGAAATGTTTACTTGGAATACTCTTTGGGCTAGTATGCATAAAATTCCCCAAACATTTAACCTTCTGTAGTTTAAATAAATTTCTCATGAAAATAGGTTGCTCTGATAACCCACTGACGAGAGGCACTGTGGGACCTACGGTATTTTCTGTCATTGCCTATGTTTGTTTTTGAGAGATAAGAGTCTCTTATTACCAACGGGAATGTTTTTCAAAGAGCACAAAACATGTTTAGCTTTGATAAATTTTGCTGATTTTAATCACACTGTATTAATTACATTATTCTTTTCATATTTAAAAAGTGAGTCTCGGTTATAATATTAAAGACTGGACAAAGCACAAGTTAGCAGGCTGATCTCTGATCCACTTTTCCTGAAAGGTGAAAACAAATATCACAAGTTCTATGGGGCAACAGAAGTCCCCATATTTTGAGTTACATAATTGAATTTGTAAAAGATTTGGAGAAGTGCCAGAGATAAGACTCTTTTAACATAAGCCTTTAATGGAAAAAAAAAAAAAGGTAAAATTTAAACTGCTGTTCAATTAGGTGAAAATGCAGTTGTCTTGATGCAATAGGCTATTAAGGTAAGTTTTTAAAAATTTTTAACAGAGTTTGGAATAATGATATCCAGAAAGACTGATGCTCAATGTAATAAAAAATTAGATATATTCACAGACAATAAATATCAGGAATATTTACTGAGATAATTTCAGAAATATTTTAAAGATTGTGTTAAAAGTAAGTGCTTCTTTAGATTTGAGTATGCAGATATTTGGGGCTTCCCTGATGGCTCAGTGGTAAAGAATCTGCATGCCAGTGCAGGAGACTCAACGTTCAGTATCTGGACTGGGAAGAGGCTCTGGAGAAGGAAATGGCAACCTAAGCCAGTATTCTCACCTGGGCAACAGTCCTTGGGCATCACAAAAAGTGGGACTCGACTTAGCAACTAAACAACAACATGCATATACTTAGGATTGTCCTGAGAAATTTTCTGTGGATAATATATTTTTGTTGATACTATTACAAATTAACAATTATGGAACAGCTTTGGCAAATTTAATAGTTTAATAATGTTAATTATGAATAGCAGTTAAACAAATGTAAATGATTCCATTACCATTATGTTATTGATTCTATTGTCATGGAATGCATATTTTTTTCAACTTGTCATTATCCTTATTTTAAAATCATATATATATATATATATATATATATATCAAGCACAGGGATGTTCTGTTTAAACATTTATTATTTTGTGCTTCTCTCAAACTGAGTCACAATACTAGCATTCACATTTAATTTATCACCTCATCTCCTCTCCATTTAACAATCTTCTCTAAATCCATTTACTTTAGCCAAAACATTCTAATAGCTCTTGAAAGTATTTCCCCTCCTGACAAAGCCAGCATAATGTTTCCAAATGCATGAAAGATACTCGATACTTGGAACTTTTTACACTACAACAACCTAGAAATGAAGATCTGTTTAAAAAATATATTAACCATGGATCCCTATAAAAATAGATTTTAAAAACAGTTAACTTTGACAATAGCACCAGATTTCTTGCTCTTCACAACAGTTTCTGAACAATTTTATTATTATAATGCTGAAAAACAACTCTAGTTACAAACATGAAAACCAGTGAGCTCAATTTGTTTTCATTGTAGGCAAAGCACTGAACTGGAGTCAGGAGACTCATCTTAGACTTGATTAGCTTCTGCTTTTATGACAATGGTCCCTGAATTTCCCCTATTTCCACTTCATCTGCAGAGTGAGGGAACTAGTTTTCAGCACAATTGCTTGAAGATCCCTGTTTGGAGATACCATGTCTGAGAAGGCAATGTTTGGCTCAAGAATTTTGATTTCTCCTTAGGAATTTTTGAAATCAATTTTATTGAGATATAATTATCGTACCATAATACTAGTTCATTTTAAATGTACTGGTGAGGTCATAAAAGCACACACTCATGTAGCCATCACCTCAATCAACATTTAGAACATTTTTATCACTCTTGACACTTCCCTCATGATCCTGTGTAATCAGTTCTTCCTCTATCCCTAGTCTTCACTGAATTTTGATTCACATGTTCTCTGTCCCTGCTCTGCATATACCTCTTATTTCTCTTCCCTGCATATTTTAATTTGTTTATTAAACTACAGGTTCTCTTAGATGATTTCCAACTCAAATTTTTTAGGAGTTAATGATATTTAAGTAATAAATTTGGTTATTGCATGGATCAACATGGCCATAAATAGCAACTATAATCCAGGTTGGTAGTCTTAATTTACCACTAGTTGTACACATAAACACAAATACCGGTAAGAAAGTTTTATTAAATCACCAACAAGATAAACATAATTTCATCTCATATTAATGATAGTAGTAGCATCATCTAAATATGTGAGTAAAAAAGTTATCTGCTTACAAATCTAAGGAATAAAATCTTTCTAATCTTAATTTTATAACGTGTAATAACTTGTGTTTTTTTTTTTTTCTCTTACTAAGGTATTTCTTAGATTTAAAACTCAGATTGTGGTCTTGAAACATTATTTCCCAATGAAAGGAATCCAGAAACCTTGAAAAATGTCTAGTTCCAGATATCACTTAGGAAATATACAAGTTGAGATGGAGATATCTCACTTTTTCAAAAGAGAGAAGAAGTACCAAATTCTGACAAGTTCACGGCAAAAGAAACGGGTAGTTTAGTGAGTTTAAATAGCCTAACCAGCAACAGTAAGAGCTTTTTTTTTTTTTTTTAATAAGTGCAATAAATAGAAACACACCAAATATATATTAAAAAATGAAAGCTTAAAATTACTAGATTAAAAAATGACATTGCTCATTATGAGTGTTACTACAACATTAGCTAGTTATTCTGAAATGAGTAAATATAAGGAATAATCAAGAATTTATTTTGCTTTTCTTGTATGCAGTATAGTTTTCTGTGTGTGTGTTCTTACTAGTTCAGTTGTGTCCGACTCTTTGCGACTCTATGGACTGTAACTCGCCAGGCTCCTCTGTCCATGTGGAGGATTCTCCAGGCAACAGTACTGGAGTGGGTTGCCAGGCCTTCTTCTAGGGGATCTTCCCAACCCTGGGATCAAACACAGCTCTCCCATATTGCAGACGGATTCTTTGCCGTCGGAGCTACCAGGAAAGCCCATGTGTACTGAAGTGGGTACACTATCCCTTCTCCAAGGGATCTTCCCGGCCCAGGAATCGAAATGGGGTTTTCTGCATTGCAGGCAGATTCTTCACTAGCTGAGCTACCAGGGAAGACCTAGTGTCAGTATAGTTTAGGGTAATGAAACAGTTGATGAGTATAGTAGCCTACTAATCTCACAGATTGTGTGAATAAAACAACAGAAATTTATCTATTACTGTCTAGAGGCTAGGAATACCAAGATTCAAGAGCTGGATAATTTGATTTCTGGTGAGAACTCTCTTCCCAGCTTACAGATGGTGACCTCCAGGCTATGGCCTCACATGTCCTTTCCTTACTGAGAAGGAGGGTAAACTCTCTGCTCTCCTCTTTTAAGGACACTAATATCATCATGGGGCCCCACTCTCATGACTTTCTCTAACCCAAATTGCTTCCTCCTGCCCAAAGGTCCCATGTTCAAATACCAGCACATTGGTGGTTAGGGATTCAATATATGGGTTTTGGTGTTGCACAAACATTCAATTTCCAACAACAAGGGAAATTTTAAAAAATAATTCTAATTGCTGAATGCAGAAGGAAAGTAGGAATGATTAAACAGAAATTAAGCATTTTGCAATCTCTGAAGAATTAAAAATAATGTGCCTAGATAATAACTATTCATGGGTGATAAATTTACGGGAGGGAAAAAGCTTATGGAGAAATTTTTATTAGAGGGAGGAGCCTAATACTATGTAAACCTGATCCGTCTTCAGCATCACTGAACTCTTAAATGATTATTTGCCTTCCGTTTCATCCTCTCCCTCATTATTGCAACACTAGCAGCCGTCTACTTACTATTCCTTCATGAAACAGGATCTAACAACCCCTCAGGAATCTCATATGATATAAACAAATTTCCATTTCACCCCAGCTATACAATTAAAGATATCTTGACAACCTGTGCTGTGTTCAGCTGTATCCGACTCTTTGCAACCCCCTAGACTATAGCCTGCCAGGCTCCTATGCCTATGGAATTTTCCAGGCAGAAATATCAGAGTGGGTTGCCATTTCCTGCTCCAAGGGATCTTTCTGACCCAGGGATTGAATCCATGCCTCCTGCATTGGTAGACGGATTCTTTACCACTGTACCACCTGGAAAGATATCCTAGGTGTTTTATTCCTAGTTATAGCACTAATAGCATTAATTGTATTCTTACCTAATATATTGGAAGATCCCAAAAATGATATCCCAGCAAATTCCCTCAACATGTCACCATATATTAAACCAGGGTGATATTTCCTGTATGCATATGCAATCCTATGATCAACCCCCAACAAATTAGGAGTATTAGCCCTAGTCCTTTCAATTTAACTTTAGCATTTACCCCACACAACCAAATTCTCTACACAACCAAACAGTGAAGCATAACCTTCCAACCCCTTGTTGTCTTTTAGTTGTTCAGTCGTGACTCTTTTGTGACCCTGTGGACTGTAGACCACCAGACTCCTCTGTCCATGGATTTCTCCAGGCAAGAATACTGGAGTGGGTTGCCAGTTCCTTCTTCAAGGGATCTTCCCGACCCAAGGATTGAACCTACGTCTTCTGTCCCTTGTTAAGTGTTAAGGGTGTTAGTTGCTCAGCCATTTCTGACTCTTTGCACAGAATACTGGAGTGGGTTTTCATTTCCTTCATTAGGTGATCTTCCCCATCCAGGGATCAAATCTGGGTCTCTTGCACTGCAGCAGATTCTCTACTGTCTGGGGTATTGGGGAAGCTCAGTCTCTTGCCCCCTAGGTAGTGTCTGTTCTGAGTACCAGTAGCAGATCTATTAACGCTCAGACGAATTGGCACACAACTTGCAGAAAACCTTTTCATTATCTTTGGACGACTAGCCTCTGTTTTATGCTTTTTCTAGTTCTAGTACAAATGGCAGTAATTGGCATAATTAGAAGTAATCACCTAAAATGAAGTCTCTGTAGTATATACATTACCCTAGTCTTGTAAACTAGACAAGGATAATACATCTCCCCAAGACTCAAGGTAGAAGCTCGAGTTTCACTATCAGCACCCAAACCTGAAATTCTACTTGAAGTCTTCCCTGAAATTTGTTACATGACATGTACAAAATTATTGAGAACTCTATTAGAATTAAGTGAAAGTGGCTCAGTCCTGTCCAATTTTTTGCAACCCCATGGACTATACAGTCCATGGAATTTTCCAGGCCAGAATATTGGAGTGGGTAGCCTTTGCTTTCTCCAGGTATCTTCCCAACTCACAGATTGAACCCAGGTCTCCTGCATTGCAGGCAGATTCTTTACCAGCTGAGCCACAAGGGAAGCCCAAGAATACTGAAGTGGGTAGCCAATCCTTTCTCCAGAAGATCTTCCCCACCAGGAATGGAGCCAGTGTCTGCTGCATTGCAGGTGGATTCTTTACCAACTGAGCTATCAGGGAAGCCCCATTTGGAATAAAAATACTTCTTTTAAATATAAACTACTATGTATTTTGTGCATACATACATTATCATATTGATATGTAAAATATTAATAAATACATATTATACTATATTTGGTAGATTGAATGAATGGTCTCAATTCTTTAACCCTCTTTGTTTTCACTTTTGTTGTCAAATTTCACTTGACTTGGTAATATGACTTGCTCTGATCAGTGGCATATTTGTGGAAACACTATGCCAGTTCCAAATCTAGGCTTCAGGAAATTTAATGGATTTCCCCATTGCCTTTTCCATTCTCTTGAGAAGAATTAAGCCTGATATTCCAAGTTGGATGAGAATCATTTCAAGCTGAGCTTTCACAAACATCAGAGTTTGATATATAACTACTCTCCTGATGTATAAATTAGCTGAAGCACAGAAGACTCACAGGTCCATGAGAATAAATGCTTCTCATTGGGTACCACTGGGATTTCATGACTTCTTTCTTCATAAAAAAATGTTTGGTAACATTCTTATGTTAATAGTTCACTGACACAAAATGAGATGAACTAACACTACACACCTCATGTTGTGATGCAATAGAAGGAATGTAACACAACCTACAAATTGTTCTTTCTTAAAATAATTGCATCTTAATCTAATCCATTCAAATGTTGAGAGTAAAAGAACAAGTTAAAAACAATGCCACAGAGGAACACTTGAATATTCCACAAGTCAAGTGACTCTATTTTACCAAAATATGACCAAAAAAGGGAAAAATGGAAAAAAAAAGAAAAATAGAAGACTTAAAGAATAAAATATATTTTAGAAATATATCAGCTAGTACACCTTAAAATTAAGTGCTATATGTCAATTATTTCTCAATAAAACTGGTAAAAAATTGAATTGGCTGAATGCTGCAAGTGTGCGTTGAGTACTTATTTAAATCAACCATTTTTAAGAAAAAAAAATTTGAGACAATCAAGGAAGTGTAAATATGGAATGGAAATTAAAGAATGAATAATTTAGTTAATACACAAAGCCATGATAATTATGCTTAAAAATAGTCTTAAAACTGTTGTGTATGTGTGTGCTTAGTTACTTAATCATGTTTGACTCTTTGTAACCCCATGGACTGTAGCCGGCCAGGGTCCTCTGTCCATGGTGCTTCTCCAGGCAAGAATACTGGAGTGGGTTGCCATGCCCTCCTCCAGGGGACTTTCCCAACCCAGAGATCCAACCTGGGTTTCCTGCATTGCAGGCAGATTCTTTACTAACTGGACCACCACTAGGGTTAACTCAAGAAAAGAAAACTCTTAAAAAGAATATTTTCTTTTCCTAAGGAAATAAATATTCTGAAATGGAGTCAGTTCTTAAAAATATTGTTGTGGACAAACTTAAGTTCTAACAGATATTAAGATTTTAATATCCCATGCAATAGAAATTCTAAGCTTTTATTTACAATGATCCCCAAATGGATAATGTTATGTGAACAGCCACTAACTAACTTTCAGTGTCATCTATTAAATAATGTGTAACACTCACATAATCATCACATGGTGATTATTTATACACTGTAATGGCTAAACATGGGACACATTCCACTGAATTCTGATCATGTACAGTGTGTCTGCATCCATAAGTGTGTGCAATACTATGCATATATGCATATATGTCCATACATATCATTTATGTGCTTTACCATCAAAGCACATAAAAGGAAATGATCATTCTTTTTACCAAAAAAAAAAAAAAAGAGGAAATAAACAATCAGGTTTTATTACGTTTTTGTCTGCTTTCCACATTTGATGAGTAAGTTCTGTAATAACAGCAAAATCATGGCACAGAGTAAATGCAGAAGCATTAAAATGTCTTTCAAATGATAGTTATTTTCCTTAATATATAAAGCTACTTTTTATGCTTATGCTTACAGTGATCAACTAAATTTAGAAATGATGGCCTTCAAAGTAATGGTTGACTTTGTAGTTAAACTATGGTATATGAAAAACTCTTAAGTATTACTTGCAGCATTTTTACCAAAAGTTCCTGTGATTTAACCATTTTATTGATTGTTTCAAATAATGCAGAGATGGAATTTGTCAAATGAGATCAAGACTTCAGAAAGAATCACAGAAATTACTATTCTGCATTTAGATTTACATTAAGATTCAGTGCATTTTGATAAGAGATTACACTGTGTATACACACAGTAGAATAAAATAAAAAAATGTGTATGTATGTTTATATTTTCTATTCTACTTACCATTGGATTCTAATAATGAGAATATAATGGTTGACAATAATTATAAACGCATAATATTTTCTCTCTCTTTAAGTAATTTTTAAAATTTCCATATTTTAGTTTCAGAATTTTCAATATGGATATATTGTATGTTTAGCAAACATTTTGCATATGATTTTATATTATGAATATTTTCAGATATGATTATTCAGTGATGGTACAGAAATTCATATTGGAGAATTTTGAAAATGCTATGATGTATTTGCCTAGAAATTAGATAATAAATGTACCTGCAAAATTACATTACAGCAAGAACCAATAGATAATCAAGATTATTTTGCTTCACCGCATTATTTTGCTGAACTGAATATTCCTGAAACTAACTATACAACAAATTAAGACTGAAACATTTTTAACCTGAGGTTATCACTGAAAATATGTTTTTCTTAACATAAAATAATGTCACCAGAAAATGGCATTTAATCAATTTTTATAACAGTAAATATCAATTAAGGTGTCATAAAATCTAATGACACTATATAATTATACCATTTGAAGTTTTAAAATCATTTTTATAAAAAGAGTAGTAATTCTCAATAAAAACATCTTGAAAAATGTGTTTTTTAATATCAAATACTGTTGAATCAGGAACAGTTCCATAATGGTATTTGTTACAATGGAATTTGTCTATATTATGAAAATGAATAGTATTTTCACTACTAGCCTTTAAAGTAGTAGTTTACTTAATNTGAAGAAAACAATTATATAACACTTTGTAAAGGCATAATATCAACAAAAAGGAAGTTTGTCTAAAAAGTCTACAAAAAAGAACGCTGAACCTTGAATAGAGGAGGATGGAACAGAAGTTGAAAGACAGGAAGCATTTATTTCACCTAAAGGATACTTGGGAAAAAAAACAAACAGAAGAATGTCATCTGGCATGGAGATGGATAAAAATACTTACCTCTGTTTTATTGCTGGAACAGTCGGATCCTTCAGGCCAATTTTACTGATTTGATTGTGCACATCTTGAATATTTTTCAGGAGTTCATCATTCTTAAAAACACAAGCCCCTAGTAATTTGTCTTCTTCAGTGACTTCCTCCTGCCCACCAGAACAATGTGTCTCAGATAAGTTTTTGGACAAAGCATCCAGAAGTTTTTCACAGGAGGTGTTTTCACCCTGTTCAGTGTCTTTAATGCTTATACCAAGCATCTTCAAACGCTCATCCAAATGTCTGGCCTTGTCTCTCATCCGATGAATTTCCCTNCAGGAAAAACCATAGCCTTGACTAGACGGACCTTAGTCGGCAAAGTAATGTGTCTGCTTTTGAATATACGATCTAGGTTGGTCTTAACTTTTCTTTCAAGGAGTAAGTGTCTTCTAATTTCATGGCTGCAGTCATCATCTGCAGTGATTTGGGAGCCCAAAAATATAAATCTGACACTGTTTCCACTGTTTCCCCATCTATTTCCCATTAAGTGATGGGACTGGATGCCATGTCCAGTTCCAACTGTTGCTTCCTGACCTGCATACAGATTTCTCAAGAGGCAGGTTAGGTGGTCTGGTATTCCCCTCTCTTTCAGAATTTTCCACAGTTTATTGTGATCCACACAGTCAAAGGCTTTGGCATAGTCAATAAAGCAGAAATAGATATCTTTCTGGAACTCTCTTGCTTTTTCCATGATCCAGTGGATATTGGCAATTTGATCTCTGGATCCTCTGCCTTTTCAAACACTTCATATTTTACTTTAGTCATGACAAACTTTTCTTTACCTGGAAAAATAACTCAAATGTTAAGTCTATCCCACAGGCTGGCAAATTTTTTCCCCCAAAGAGCCAGAGAGTAAATATTTTAGGTTTTTCCGGACAGTCTCTGCGATCGTAGTGCAAAAGCAGGCACAAACATTACAGAAGTGAATTAGCTTGGCTGCAGTCCAGTGAAACTATTTACGGGCACAGAAACATGATTTTCGTGTAATCTTCACTCATCTCTAAATAGTACTCTTTTTAAAATTTTTTTCTAATCACTTAAAAATGTAAACACAATTCTTAGATCAGGACCCTACAAAACAGAAAGCAAGATGACTAGACTCCTAGAGTTCATCCCCGAGCTCTGTTTTCCAGGTAGTTTTCAATGTTCTTTCGATGTCCATCTTTGGAAACCCAAAACAGGGCAAAAGGTTCAGGGATCTGATGCCACTAAAAAAAAAAAACTTAGGACACTGTTGAAGAGCATATAAATTTAGAGTAAAAGTTTCTTGCATTTCCACTCAATGGATGAGGCAAGATATTTTCCTAGTCTATGATGTTCTCTCTGAAGTTTCATGGTACATCTCTTGGCTATAAGATTATAAGACTGAAGAAAAACCCTATTCTCATTTTCTGACTTCTCTCATCTCTCCTTTGAGTCTTAATCTTTCAAAATAGAAAGGTCTTAATCTTCTGAATTGTCATATCTCCTTGATCATGCCAGGTGCTTTTCATAGGACCTTGCCCTACTCTCATATCTTTCTTAAAAGGTGTACCATTGAGAATTACAGGCAGAATTCAAGATACAGACATCAAAGTTTCATATATGTATAGGATGACACTGTTACTTTTCATTAGCCTTTCTGTCCAAAAGCATAAATTCTTCAATGACACTCTTCATCTCTTTTTTAAGTTTTATAACTGGTAGTTTAGAGCTCATCACCTCAAAGAAATACTTTTTAACTCTTTTCCTTCAATATACTTTCTTAACTTACCCATAACCAAATTTATTACTCTTTGTTTCATATAACTTTAAGAGAGCTTCTGGAAGTATATTCACAGTGGCTTTTTATTGCTACAAGGGCTTAATATTACTAGTAAATTAAAACATTTCACATCTTTCTTTTTGCTAATTTTAGGATCCAAATTAGCCTCAGATACTTCTGGAAGTCTGTCTCCACTTTTACCATTCCCTATGGTTTATTCTCCAAGCCAGGCTTCAACAATACGTGCACCATGAACTTACAGATATTCAAGCTGGATTTAGAAAAGGCAGAGGAACCAGAGATCAAATTGTCAACATCCGCTGGATCACGGAAAAAGCAACAGTTTCAGAAAAACATCTATTTCTGCTTTATTGACTATGCCAAAGCCTTTGACTGTGTGGATCACATCAAACTGTGGAAAATTCTTAAAGAGATGGGAATATCAGACCACCTGACCTGCCTCTTGAGAAATCTGTACATAGGTCAGGAAGCAACAGTTAGAACTGGACATGGAACAACAGACTGCTTTCCAAATAGGAGAAAGAGTACGTCAAGGCTGTATGTTGTCACCCTGCTTATTTAACTTATATGCAGAGTACATCATGAGAAACGCTGGGCTGGAAGAAGCACAAGCTGGAATCAAGATTGCCAGGAGAAATATCAATAACCTCAGATATGCAGATGATACCACCCTTATGGTAGAAAGAGAAGAGGAACCAAAAAGCCTCTTGATGAAAGTCAAAGAGAAGAGTGAAAAAGTTGGCTTAAAACTCAACNTGCAGTCCATGGGGTCGCTAAGAGTCCAACAGCACTGAGTGACTTCACTTTCACGCATTGGAGAAGGAAACAGCAACGCACTCCAGTGTTCTTGCCTGGAGAATCCCAGGGACGGAGGAGCCTGGTGGGCTGCCGTCTATGTGGTCCCACAGAGTTGGACACGACTGAAGCGATTTAGCAGCAGCAGTAGCAGCAGCAGCAGCAGGGAAAGATCGAAGGTGGGAGGAGAAGGGGATGACAGAGGATAAGATGGTTGGATGGCATTACTGACTCAATGGACATGAGTTTGAGTTAGCTCCAGGAGTTGGTGACGGACAGGGAGGCCTGGCATGCTGCAGTCCATGGGGTTCCAAAGAATCAGACACAACTGAGTGAACTGAACTGAACTGATGGTTTAAGAAGTGAAGTCGTTCAGTCGTGTCCGACTCTTTGCGACCCCAAGGACTGTAGCCTGCCAGGCTCCTCTGTCCATGGAATTTTCCAGGCAAGAATACTGGAATGGGTTGCCATTTTCCTTCTCCAGGGATCTTCCCAACCCAGGGATTGAACCCAAGTCTCCTGCATTGTATGCAGATGCTTTTACTGTCTGAGCCACGATGGAAGTGCATTTTAAATGCGGAAGACTACTTGGAATAATCCCAGTTTTCCTTTCAGGACCTTTAATGCATGTGTTGCCACAAGATGAAGATTGTATCTGAATTTAAATTTCTTTTTGCCTTTCAAGGTTGCTTGTGCTGATGTTAGTTTTACTAGTGGGTAACTGAACCACCATCATATATACAGCAGTTTGAGTTCATAAAGAAATACTGGACACCCCCCAAGTTTCCCATTAAGTGTTCATGTGGCTGAAAACTTGAGCCTATTCTCATATCAACCTCAAGAAGCTTTTAAAAGGATGTTAAAGTCTCCTTAATTTTTTAAAAATTAATTAATTCCTAAAACTTGAGTTACAGATGTAGTCATCTTCCTGGATCTTAAGTTGGTAGCATGTGATATTTAGAACTACATTCTAAAAAGTAGGACATGACAATTCACTGAGGATAAAAAAGCAGAACTATAAAAATTACCTGGTTTCTGATGTATAAGCCACTGAAATCTCACCTTAGACTGAATGTTTCATTATCGTGAGCCAAGTCTGAAGTTTTTATGATGGTTTACTCCCTACTTAACTCGCCTTTAGGAAACCCACAACACTTTAAGTTCCAGTTTAACCTTAAAAAAAAAACTATCTTGTCACAACTTTAGAAATCAAATTCACTGGCTTCCTCTAAGTCTACTTTAAGTCTCTGAATCAAACTCTAGAAGGAAAATTTCTCTTCTAGACATCCTGCCAGTCTTCTGTTCATAAAATTTAGCATCATTTAAACTGATTATTACCACTTACTCCATTTCAGGCTAGAGCCCAAAGACTCACACACTCTCCCTCACTATTTTCTTAGTTGTACATTACTAGTTTTTATCCATCTCACACTCGGCATTTTGTCTAGTATCAACATCCCATTAAACTTACCTATCAACTTTTCCTAATCTGGTAAAGTAGCTTCGAATTCTACTTCTAATAACAAAAATGTTAACATCACCTAAGAAACATACTTCATTCTTGGTTTGTGATTTATAAGGATGTCTACAATTTGTGGAGGGCTGTCCCACAAAATTTTCCAAACCAGCAAAAAAAAAAATCCTTCCCACAAATCTTTCATCTAAAAACAAAATCTAACACACAACATACAAATAGAGAACAAAACTTCAGTTTTGAGGGAGAACAGAGTTAGACTTCTGGATTCATTTGAAATCCTAGGTCTACTGTTAATACACATGTGCTCATGGGCAAGTAATTTTGAATGTGAAGAATGAATGATGTAATAATAAAAAAGAACACAATACAGGTTCATAGTCGTCACACAGTAACTAATAAGTTAAATGTCTAACTGGGGCCCTGGTGGCTCAGCAGCAAAGAACTCGCCTGCCAAATCAGGAGATAGGGGTTCAATCCCTGGGTTAAGGAAGACCCCCTCGAGAAGGGAGTGGGAACCCACCCCAGTATTCTTGTCTGGGAAATCCCATGGACAGTAGGCTAGAGTCCATGGGGTCAGAAAAGAGTTGGACACGACTTAGTGACTAAACTATAACAATAAATGCTTAACTATAAGCTAAAGATAGCTATTACTATCTATTGTTTAAGAGAAACTGGACCTTCTTCAATCTGAATACCTATCAGGATAACCTTGAGGGTTTCTGGGAGAGGCTGTCCCATCTCCCTCTCATTAAAGGATACTAAGGACAGTGGCTTCTCATTTACTGTTTATGCCTATTCATCACTCCCTTCTTGGCTATTAGTCTAGGTAAGGGGAAGGTAACAATTATCAAGCACAACTCTCATAATAACCTTATGACCTAGGGATTACTTGCTCTACTTTAAGACAAATAAAAAAGTTCAAAAACTGGACTGCTGGCTCAGAAAAGCAAGTAAACTGAACTGCCGCTACCACTTTTAATTTCTGTTGCTCTCAATCCTCCACTTCTCTCCTTCTGACACTTTTCCACAATTACTTTTATAGGAAAGTTGGTCCATCATTGACATCACTACTAACTCATGGACCTTTCCTGTCATCTGGTGAACTAATCAGAACACATCTTGGGTGTTCAGTTCGCCTTGGCTATTTCTGTAGCACCTTCATTCATTCTGTCTTTTTTACGTTGTGAGATTTTGAAAATTTAAGACATCTCGTTTAACACATACTAAGGGAGCTTCCCTTGTAGCCCAGTGGTTAAGACCACAGCAGGGGTGAGAGTTCGATGCCTGGTGGAGGAATTAAGATCCCACCTGCTCTGGGCATGACAAAAGAATATTTTTAATTAAAAAAAATAAAGCATGATAAGAATTGTAAATTACAATTAATATCTTTTCACACAGAATATAGCAACTTACAATATATTTGTAAATATGCTACATTTATAACACTGTTTTAAATATTGACTGTTACAATCAAACAAGGAATCTCAAAAGTATTACAAGTATCATAAAAATAGCATTACTAAATCTTTATAATACAACAGTAGGATAAATGTTAAAAATCGCAAGAAAGGAGAAAGGAAGTAAGACTGCCAGTGAGTGTATGTGGTTTCATGAAAGGCAAAAGTACGCTACAAACATGACATTTGTCTCTAAAAAATGTTAAGTGCATACACAGATAAAACAAACAGAAGAAAACTTAAACAAACGTTGGTCTAGAGGGCTAAGCGGTGGATATACTGATCATTATTCTTTCAACTCTTTTGAATTTTGAAAACTGCTGCAGTTAAAAGTTGGAAAAAGAAAAGGCTTTAAAGAGTGGACTTTAGTCATACTATGAAGTGCCAGAGGCCAAATGAAAACAGTAAGAAATAAAGACGAAAGAGTAAAATTTAGTGTGGAAACATGTCAGAAGCAGGAAAGATGACTTCAAAAGAAGTAATAAATAGGGGGAAATACAAAAATTTGCAATGTATGTGAAAACCTAAGAACACTTACAATGACAAATCCTGAAAAACCATGAGAAATTCATTCCGTCAACACATTTATTCAAAGCCCATAATGTCCTGCCTGTATTAGACACTGTGAATGCTATAATACAAAACGCATGAATGCTTTGCCTTTTAAAGAATTTATAATCCAGGTGGGGGAGAGAGGGCATTCATTGAAGGAAGTAAAAGAAGAAAGTGACAAAGCTACTTATGTATTCTGGGGTAGCTATTGGGTAGACTTAATTTTCTAAATCTATGGGATTTAGTTTGCTTTTTTTTTTATTAAAGTGGCAATCACTATAAGAGAGCAATATTTGATTAACTTTAAAGTCATTTTTCATTCTAAACATCTTTATTTTGCATCCATACGTTAATTAAATGCATCTCCATCTGGAAGTTTGCCTTAGAGACCGGCAACTCCAAAATCTGACATGACTCTGAAGAGTCTTAAGGTTAATTTCAACATCCCGACTTTCAGACTGTCCCAAAATGAGTTATTACAAGCATGAAAAGTTGTGACAACATAAGAAAGGTACAGAGTAATCCTAAGCAAGACTGTAAATCCAAAGCAAGACACAGACAAAACAACTGATTACAACATCACTAAGAAATCTTCTATGAAAATATTTTTATAGAGAGTTCTATCATCTCCCTTCTAAATCCTCCTTCTCCCAAATGTACAATTTTATTTCTAGTCCCCATCTGCCCATTTCACCTCTGACCCCAACTTTGGCTACAACTGCTGCTGCTAAGTCGCTTCAGTCGTGTCCGACTCTGTGCGGCCCTACGGACAGCAGCCCACCTAGAGAACCCCGTGGCTCCACGGGAGTGGGCTGCCATTTCCTTCTCCCTGGTCACAACTACACCCTACTTGACGGCTAAAGGCACATCTTGCTGTAGGACCGCACTTCCCACTTCCTTGTTCCTTTGTTCTGATTCTGCTTTTACAACTGCCATCACATAGGCCTCATCTTACACCTACTACTGTTTTTCAAGGTAGAGAGAAATCACAGGGAAGACATTTGACTTTGGGGACTTCCCTGGTGGTCCAGTGGTTAAGAATCCACCTGCCAATGCAGGGGATACAGGTTCAATCCCTGGTNAATGGCCCTTGTAAAGAGCCTTAGAGATGCCTCTAGAAATATTAGTTCATCTATATGCCCTAGACCATCTAATTAAATAGAAATTGTATGTCTTCAGTATAAAACTCCCTTTGATTAAAGTTAGGTCTGGGAATAGAGCTGAGAAGATAATGAATTTCAGTTACTCTATCTACAAAAGTTGTGGTGAAATGGCCCTTTAAAAAAATCTCTTAAAACTCAGATACAAATAATTTAATGAAGAGAACTTGAATTTTTCAAAATATTGCTGAATTCAGCTTCAAACCCCTAGTCTATTAATGAAGCGATTGTTTCCTAAAACAATGAAGGTTTCTAGCCTTGCAGATGCATTTCTGAGAAAGATTTTTATTTAGTGTTACATTCCATTGCCCCTATTTCCTCCCAATAACTGTCACTGACTGTCAGTTCCTGTGTGGTGGTGTGGCCTATGTTGTCAGATCAATTTTTAGAGAAAGGGCAAAGTCACAGTAAAATTCAGTAGGGTAGAAAACCCATTAGTGTTGAAGGGACTGTGTATGTTATATTCTCCAAAGAAGCAAAGCTAGCAGGAATATTAATAATGATAAATTCAAACATACAAACAGGCAAAACAAACATCACCAACACACTCTTCTGTGTCTTGATGAAAGACTGGTGAANTGTCAGATCAATTTTTAGAGACAGGGCAAAGTCACAGTAAAATTCAGTAGGGTAGAAAACCCATTAGTGTTGAAGGGACTGTGTATGTTATATTCTCCAAAGAAGCAAAGCTAGCAGGAATATTAATAATGATAAATTCAAACATACAAACAGGCAAAACAAACATCACCAACACACTCTTCTGTGTCTTGATGAAAGACTGGTGAACATTAAAGAGCAAAGATGGTCTCCAAAACTTTGGAAAGTGGCATTAGAGGGATGTAAGAGAAAGTTGTTATTGTTGTTATTTCATCACTAAGTTGTGTCTGACTCTTTTGCAACCCCATGGACTGTAGCCCTCCAGGCTTCTCTGTCATGGGATTTCCCAGGCAAGAATACCAGAGTGGGTTGCTATTTCCTTCTCCAGGGAATCTGTCTGACCCAGGGATTGAACCCAGGTCTCCTGCTTGGCAAGTGGGTACTTTGCCACTAAGCCACCTTGGGATGCCTATGAGAGAAGGTACAAAATTACAAAAAGCCAACTGGCTATGATCTGCTTGGGCCTTTTAGGATTAATGTAGCCAAGTTTCCATGTCTGCAAATTTTTGTAAAGTGCCTTCATAGCTTTTGCCATATACAACTATCACTGAGATTGAGTGTATAAAGTGAATTTGTTATAGGAAAGAACTAATCCTACTCTGCATTGCATCGGTTTCTTTAACATTTGTGTTCTATGCCCTTTGCTACAAGATAATCGGTAAAGAGATGCTGCCTATAGCTTATAGTATACATGATGGCCCATCTTTAGCAACCCTGCCTCCCATGCTTGAACATTAAGCTAAAATACCTTTGCTTAGCTCACAGGAAACCTTCTGGTCAGGCCCACTTGTGAATGGCTGTAGGAAAAAAAGAAATTAACACTTTTCTGGAATCTGGCCTGAACCGAGAAATCTTTGCAGCAACTTACCACCTTTTTATTTTACCTCCTCACTTTTCTTCATTTTGTTCTACAAAAGAAATTAGCATTGAAACCTGGACAAGACAATTCGGGACACTAGTCCACCATTTCCTCTGTCTGCTGGTTTTCCAAGTAAAGTCACTATTTCTTGCCTCAACAAGTCATCTCTCAATTTATTGGCCTGCCCTAAGTCAAGCAGTATGAACTTGAACTTGGTAACATATTTATTCAATTTTCCTTGCATTTACTCACTTTGTAACCTTAAGTAAATTTAGCTTCAACCTAAATGTTAACTTGTATGAAATCAAGTGTTTGATGTGATAGATTTTCATATATATATATATATATATATATATGTATATATATGATGTATATGTAAAATTTTAAGATAGAAAAAAAATTTTAAAAATCTGCTTAAATGATCTCATGTGCTATTAACTCTATTTATCCCACAATTGGGTAGGGGCAGGGTCCAATTAACCATATTTCCATAAAAAAGAGAAGGCAGAGACTTCTATTCCAAGGCAGAGAAAACAATACTGAAATGTCAGATTAACTCAGTCTGGAAGTATTCTGTCCTGTGTAGAAGCCTCCCTAGGGAAGGTACAACACACGTGAGATCACTGAACATGAGAACAAGAAGACTTCATCACCAGTCAATCTAGATCCTGGTTCATATGAGAGGAAACAGAAATGCAAGAGAGGTAAATTGACTCCCTTTCTCCTGGTTCCCATTAAAGGGTCTTTTACACTGCAACATTCTTGTTGGTATCAAAAAAGCAAACATGCATTACCATAGAACTGTAAAATTCCCAATTCTAACATCAATAAACATGAAGTATAGTTTTTAGATATATGAGATAGTTAAAGCAATACAAGGTAATCTATGTAATGATATCCCAACATGAAGGCATAAATATACAAATAATTTTATCATGGGACAAACTCTTTAGTGTTTATTCTACAATAATGCCATGATTATACAATTGCCACCAAGTTAAAAGAGCACAAGTTGCCAAATTGAACAGAACGAAAGTGAAACCAGGAAGATGGTGATGGGGGTTGGATATCAGGAAAACAATAGATGATACAGACTAAGATGTAGGGAAGAGCCTTGGGATAACACCAGGGGTGTTAATTAATGTGTGTCTTTTTAGAGGTTTTTTTTTTTTTTTTTTTTTTTTTTTTTTTGCT
>SJYV01021146.1:847175-860983 GCA_006410875.1 Neotragus pygmaeus
TTTTTTTTTTTTTTTTTTTTTTTTGCTGTGCTGGCCTTCATTGCTGTGTTCAGGCTTTCTCGAGTTGCGGCAAGCAGGGGCTACTCTAATTGCAGTGCATGGGCCTCTCAGTGCCGCGGCAGGGTACAGGCTCTAAGATGTGGGCTTCAGTAGTAGAAACACACAAGCTTAGTAGTTGCAGGGAGCATGCTTAGTTGCTCCAAGGCATGTGGAATCTTCACAGACCATGGATCAAACCCATGTCCCCTGCATTGGCAGGCAGATTCTTAACCACTGGACCACCAGGGAAGTTTGAGCCTTTTCAGTTTTAACTACTGGAGGCAGTACGGTGCACATGGTACTTTTAGTACAAAGTCCTTTGAAGTCACTAATGGAATTTCATTGTTCGCAAAGTGAAAGAGAAATGAGAAAAGAGAAAAATAGAAGATCAGCAGCATCCGAGAGAGATAAATGAAAAGAGGAATCAGTGAAAATGAGAATAGAAGGAGGTTCATTTAGCTCTCATTATCTTACTCATTACTCCATAATGTGCTATTCGTTATAGTGTTTGCACATAAGACTTACATCCTCATGGTCACAGCCTCTTGATGTGGGAAATTATGTCATATGTACCATATGTAATCCTTCTACGACTTCTTTAACAGGCAAGCAGCATAGCCCTAGATAAGCAGCAAAGGATAAATAATTCATTAGACTGATTTTTAATGTGAATGAGGTAGCAGTTTATAGAGTGGCACCCAAACTTAAGTTGCCAATAAGCTGTAGTAATGCATTCACAGATACCTAAAACAGATCAAGACCACAAAAGAGAAAGAACCAGCGTTCTTTGATTCTTTGTTTCTCTTTTTCTGTGTTTCTGTCTCTGTCTTTCATTCTCTCTGTACAAATATGTTTATACTTAGTATATATATATCTGGTAGCTCAGCTGGTAAAGAATCATCCACCTGCAATGTGGGAGACTTGGGTTTGATCGCTGGGTCAGGAAGATCCCCTGCAGAAGGAAATGGCAACCCACTCCAGTATTCTGGCCTATACAACTCCATGGACAGAGGAGCCTAGCAGGCTACAGTCCATGCAGTTACAAAGAGTTGGACACGACTGAGAAACTTTCTCTTTCATGTGTGTGAATATATATATATATATAATATATATTTAAAACATTTCTTTAAGATCTATCTATTCATCTATCTATAAAGAGATTAGGTGTTAGATATCATATATATATATGATAGGAAGTGGATAGAGAAGCACTGCCATTTAGTGAATCTCGGTTTTGAAAAAACAAAAACAAAAACAAATTTCTCAAGTGCACTGCTGCTGCTGCTAAGGTCACTTCAGTCATGTCCAACTCTGTGCAACCCCAGAGACGGTAGCCCACCAGGCTCCCCCGTCCCTGGGATTCTCCAGACAAGAACACTGGAGTGGGTTGCCATTTACTTCTCCAATGCGTGAAAGTGAAGTCGCTCAGTTGTGTCCGACTCCTAGCGACCCCATGGATTGCAGCCTACCAGGCTCCTCCGTCCATGCAGTTTGCCAGGCAAGAGTACTGGAGTGGGGTGCCATTGCCTTCTCTGTCTCAAGTGCACTAAAAAGTAATAATTACAAAATAAAAGAAAAAAGAAAAAGAATGTTCTTGGCTTAACTGGAGGAGAAAGAACAAAGCATATCTTTTTAATCTCTGAAGAATAGAAGCTTTTCTGAATCCCTCTGCTCTGCCCATTGGTGCCCAGTGAAGCAGACAAATTCAGAAACAGCTCACATTTATGACTTGGATGTGAATGGCACTGTTTCATAGTGACCATTAAAGAAATATATGATCTTAGGATAATATTCCAGAATTAGTTCTTGTTATTCATACTATAAAATGGCTAGAGACCCCAGTAATTCCACTTGAAGATAAAAGAATCCAGAGTTCATCCGATACTGATTCTCTGTTAACTTTGTGAAAAATGCCTTGTTATTCACATATTAATAAGTATAGTTCCAAGTTAAGAGAGACAACTAATATTAATTATTTTAAATATAGAGGAAGAATTAATTTCACTTTATTTTTATATCTTTAGGTAAGCCAACATCTTTTCTAAGAACTGGTACTTTAAACTTTTTTCAGATTCTTAAATAATTTAAATGGGGAATTAACTTTCAACAGAGGAGTATTTTTAAATTTTATTCTTTCTTCCTGTTCTCCTGCCACATTGTCATATTTTTCATATGGAGCTTTCTTATAATTGAAGTTCTCTGCTTGCACAAATTAATTATATCGGTGACTAAATGCAATTGTTTTCACAATACGTGGTGTTCTAGAAATTTTTGAATAATAAAGAAAAGCTAAGATCTCTGACCATCATACCTAGATACAGACTTATTAGACAGCAACTGCATTGAAAAAGACTGTGAGGAAATTGAAAATAAATCCCCTGATGAGCAAAAAAATGTGTATGATTTGATGCAAACTTTCATGTGATCCCAATAAATGTTTTCTCTAAAACAGAGGAAAACACTGGGATTTTAGTCAAGGGATCTCTTTCCATCAGGTTTGAGGATGAAAATAAATATATCTTCACTGGCTTATCTTAAACTTTTCATATAAGAAAAAAATAGTTTTAAAATATTTTACTAGCTGAGAGTAAGTAATGGTTCCTATAGTGTTCTATTTGAAATCTACTGTATCCTTCAGCTTCCTTCTCTCCCTGAACTATAGCCAAGACACAAAGATTCTTCTCTATCCATTATGTAAAGATGGCATTACCTACAGGTGACTACAGTTCATTCTAGAACATTCGATCCCTCTGACTAGTACTTTAAATTATTTCAAAAGGAAAGGTTTCTCTGAGGATAGAATTACTCAACACCAACAAAACATGTCTTTGAGATTAATCTAATATCAGTGATCTGAATAACGTGGCACTAATTGTTGTCCAGTTGTCCAGTTGTTGTTGTCCAGTCACTAAATCATGTCCTACTATGACCCCATGGGCTGTAGCACATCAGGCTCCTCTGTCCTCCCAGTGTTTGCTCAGATTCATGTCTATTGAATCAGTGATGCTATCTAACCAACTCATCCTCTGCCACTCCTTTTTTCTGTTGCCTTCAAATTTTCCCAGCATCAGGGTCATTTCCAATGAGTTGGCTCTTCACATCAAATGGCCAAAGTATTGGAACTTCAGCTTCGGCATCAGTCCTTCCAAATCCTCAGTGTTGATTTCCTTTAGGATTGACTGTTTTGATCTCCTTGCACTCCAAGGGACTCTCAAGAGTCTTCTCCAGCACCACAGTTTAAATCAAATCTTAGATGTTCAGCCTTCTTTATGGTCCAACTTTCACATCCATACATCACTACTGGAAAAACCATAGCTTTTACTGTACAGACCTTTGTCAGTAAAGTCATGTCTCTGCTTTTTAATATGCTGTCTAGGTTTGCCATAGCTTTCCTCCCAAGGAGCAAGTGTCTTTTAATTTTATGGCTGCAGTCACCCACTGCAGTGATTTTGGAGCCGAAGAAAATAAAGTCTGTGTCATTGTTTCCATTTTCCCCCATCTATTTGCCATGAAGTGATGGGACTGGATGCCATGATCTTATTTTTTTGAATGTTGAGCTTTAAGCCAGCTTTTTCACTCTCCTTTTCTACCTTCATCAAGAGACTCTTTAGTTCCTCTTTGCTTTGTGCTATTAGGGTGGTGTCATCTACAGATCTGAGGTTATTGATATTTATCCCGGCAGTCTTGATTCCAGCTTGTGATTCATCCAGCCCTTCATTTCACATGATATACTCTGTGTAGAAGTTAAATAAGCAGGGTGACAATATGTAGCCTTGACACACTCCTTTCCCAATTTTGAATCAGTCCATCGTTCCATGTCTGGTTCTAACTATTGTTTCTTGACCTGCATACAGATTTCTCAGGAAGCAGGTAGGTGGTCTGGTATTCCCATCTCTTAAAAAATTTTCCACAGCTTGTTGTGATCCACACAGTCAGAGGTCTTAGCATAGTCAGTGAAGCAGAAGTAGTTTTTTTTTTTTTTTTCCCCTGAAATTCTCTTGATTTTTCCATGATCCAACAGATGTTTGCAATTTGATCTCTGGTTCCTCTGCCTTTTATAAATCCAGTCTGTACATCTGAAAGTTCTCAATTCACGTACTGTTGAAGCCTAGTGTGATGAACTTGGACCATTACGTTGTTAGCATGTGAAATGAGCACAATTGTGTGGTAGTCTGAGTATTCTTTGGCATTGCCTTTCTTTGGGATTGGAATGAAAACTGACCTTTTCCAGTCCTGTGGCCACTGCTGAGTTTCACAAATTTACCAGCATACTGAGTGCAGAACTTTATTAGCATCATCTTTTAGGATTTAAAATGGTTCATCTGCAATTCCATGACCTCCACTGGCTTTGTTCATAGTGATGCTTCCTAAGGCCCACTTGACTTCACACTCTAGGATGTCTGGCTCTAGGTGTGTGACTATACCATCGTGGTTATCGAGGCCATTAAGACCTTTCTTGTAGTTATTCTGTGTATTCTTTCTACTTCTCTCTCTCTCTTTTTTAAAATCTATCTGCTTCTCAATGCAGCCACGCATTCTTAGCGTCAATCAAATCAGCCATCTCCATACACCAAGCCTAGTATCTATGCTATAGAGAATAGACTCCAAGATGGTAGAGCAGAAGAATGTGCATTCATCTTCTCCTGCGCGAACAACAAAATTATAACTAGCTGCTGAACAACCATTGACAGGAGGATGTTGGAACCCACGAAAAAAAGATACCCCACATCCAAGAACAAAAGAATCTTTAACAAGATGATAGGAGGGGCACAATCACATTGAAGACAAACCTCATACCTTCCAGAGACTCAGAGGGCATAAACAAAACCTCGTGTGCACCAGTGCCGGGGGGAAAGGAGCAGTGACCCCACAGGAACTGAGCCAGAGTTGCCTGTAAGCTTTAGGCACCACAAAAAGATATTTGTTTACTTTCGGTTGTTCTCTAAATTTACCTATGATCCAAATTCTGAAACTAAAGCCATGTGTTCAGTAAATGTATTGATTTACCCAACTGATTTGTGATTTTTAAGTCTTGATTAAGAAATCTTTTCTTATTACATGGTCAAAGGGACCTCCATTTATCTACCATATAGAAGTCATGGATTCACATGAAATATTTAACTTTATCTAAGTATAGATCCTGTCTCTTATACACATCTAAAATCTCTTGCTTTGTCAGTATATGTGTCTCCTTGGACAATTCATTTCNTTAAGAAATCTTTTCTTATTACATGGTCAAAGGGACCTCCATTTATCTACCATATAGAAGTCATGGATTCACCTGAAATATTTAACTTTATCTAAGTATAGATCATCTTTATTTTTCTTTAGTGAGCCAGTTTTCACCATACCATATACTAAGTAATTTGTATGTTTCTGCTGAATTTATCATGCAATATCAGTTTCTCTTTCAATGATATATTTTATTTTTTCCAACACAAAAATCTTCCTCATCTTTTATTGTTTTAACTTATCAATGTATTTTAATACCCAATAAGCAAATTATATTCCTTTAATTTAATTATTGACTCATCTCTTCTATTGATGAAGTTTATTCTTGACATAAATTTTAGAATCAGCTTGTGAAGTAAAACCAAGTTAGGGTATTTATTGTCATTTAATTTAATTTATAGACTAATTGGGGTGAATTGATGTCTATATTATATTTTGCCAGCCATGACCATCATGTCTCTTTTCATTTATTTAGTTCTTCTTTAATGTCCTTTAATAATCTTAACATATTCATTATCAAGGACATGTGACTTTGTGGTTAGGTTTGTTTCTAAAAAATCTTGTTATCTGTTATAATTTCTAGATGGCTAATTTTTGTAGGTTGAGTGTGTATCTGATAACTTTGATGAAATCTCTTAATTGTTTTATTAGTTCCTTTATTCTCTTGGATTTTCTTTTTTTTTTAATTTAAATTTTATTTTTTTACTTTACAATACTGTATTGGTTTTGCCATACATTGACATGAATCTGCCACAGGTGTACATGAGTTCCCAACCCTGAAGTAGACAGTCATTTTCTCTGCAAATAAGAACAGTTTGGACTGGTCATATCAACTGCCTAATATTTTATACTTAATTTTCATACCTATTGTGTTTATTTTTAAATCTTAAATGTAAAATTTTTGTTAACTTTTATTTAATTAATTAAATAAAAGATCTATTTTGTTAATTTTCTATATCTATTTTAGTAAATTTTTAATTTCTTTTATATCCTTGGTCCATCTGTTGCAGTGATTCTGCTTTCGATACTGCATTTTGCTTGGTTTGTTGTGCCTCTATACTTGGCTTGTGGGGGTAGATTCTTTGCAGGCTGTAGGCTTCTCTGTCCTCGGAAGTGTTTGAAGGAATTTAGAAGGCCATATTCTAGTCTCTGGTGAGCACAGAAAGAAAGAGTTGATCTGCAGTGTGGCAACGCCTACGCATGACAGAATTCCAGTTAATACTCTTGTCATCTGAAGAGAGTAACACTGGGAAGAATTATGTTTTACTCACCTGACTGCCTGGAAGTGCAAGGTGAAGGAATGAATGCCCAAGAAATTGGCCAAAAATCTTGTTTTGCTCAACTTCTCACCCTGGTAAAATTCCTGCTCACCCCCCCACCCTCCTCCATAGCTGCACAAAGGGTACACTCTGTTATCAAATATTGCTGTAAGAATGGAGAAGTATTGCTGCAGGAATGGAGAAGTCAATTATCGGTATAACCCAAAGGTGGGTGAAAGGAAAGAGAAAATAATCCGACAGCTTCCCTCTAACTGCTGCTACCAGAGCACTATCATCCAGTCTCTTGCCTCTGCTCCAAGCTGCAGCCCTTCCCCTGGGGCCTCCAGGTTACTTAGTATTAGTAGTAGTTGCTCAGTCGTGTCTGACTTATTGCGACCCCGTGGACTGTAGCCTGCCAGGCTCCTCTGTCCATGGGATTCTCTAGGCAAAAATACTGGAGTGGGTTGCCATTTCCTCCTCCAGGGGACCTTCCCAACTGTACATAAAGCTAGCGTATGCAAATAACTTCTGGAGTTGTGCATTGTTCAGACTTCATGGCCACATCCAACAACGGTAAACCCTCTCTCCCAATTCTACCAGTTCAGAGGAGCCATCTACGACCTCAGATACATAGTTTGCTGTTGTTTCCTTAGTTCCATATTTTCCTTAATGGTTCTCCAGCATTCAGAGAATAAGCAGCCCGTGCTCTTTCAGAAACTTGGCAAGGATTGAAAAGAACTGGTGGTTCTCACTTCTAATTCCACTTATTTAGCCTCTCTCTCTTTCTGTTGCTGTAGACAGAATCTCCAATGCTATAATGAAAGATAGTCATTTTCACCATTGCCCTTACCCTCATCTTAAATAGAATGTGACTAAAATATCCTTAGTAAATGTATTTGCTGCAAGTTTCGGTAGAATGACCCTGAGGAAATTCTCTCTCATTTTTTGCAGTCTCCATATGCTATGCTATTGTAAATCATAAGTAGGTTTTAAAGTTTACAAACTATAATTTTTAAATGTATAGATTTTTGAGTTATACAACAGTTAGTATTTTAATATAGTAATTATAGTATTTATTGATATAAATTTTGTTCTTAGTTCATTATAATGATGAATTCCAAAGATAGCTTTCTGATGTTCAGCTGGTTGTAATTCTGGGAGAATTACTGTTTTATCATGCCTTTTCCCCCCACCAACCCTAGTGGGTTAAGTTAGCTGATTTTTATGCCTTTTTTGTAGTAACATAAAATAGGGATTATTTATTTCCTAAAAACTTGTAACACTCACCTAAAAATTCATGGTATCCTAGGATTTTTATTTCTTTACTTCAATCTTTTTATTGTAACTTATTTGTGGTTTCTTTTTTCATTAGAATTTTATATATTTCAATATGTTTAATTTAGGCAGGTTTTTCAATTTTGCTTCAACTAGATTACAAAATATATTTTATCACTATTTTTATACGTCTGTTTCTGTCTTCACTGCCTCAAATTAAGATTTTAATTCTGCTTCTATATTTTTTCTCTTCACTCAGATATATATATATATTTTAAATCTCACATGTCTTTTTCCTTATGACATCAACTGGTCTTTTCATTTTAATTCATCCTTTTATTAGGGCTTTACACATCTATTTCATTGAGCTTTCGTAAGTCCTGCAGAGAGTTTAAAATAGTTTTCTAAAATTATTTTTCCTGGTCCCAGTGGTGAATGATTTTCAGAGATTGGCTTTTAATTAGAAGCATTCGTTTTCTTTCTGCTGCTGTGCAATTGTTGCTGCTGTTGTTATTATTTCCCCTAGTTCACTCTTTTCTTGCATTAAGAGAATTATCTTTTTAGATGAAGGCCCAATTGTTCTGTTCAGTTTTTTTGATGAATTTCAACTGTCTGCTAGCTTTTTACTTTATGGCACTCACAATTTTTTCAAATACAAAATGGATTTTGGGCATTAAGATATTTTGTGTGCTATTATTCTCAACAGATAATTTATAAATCTATTACAGTTGTAAAAGATTTATAAATATATTAGTAAAGCTAAAGTGTACATATGAAGATGTATGTGTGGAGAAGCTAAATAAGTGACTTGAAGCCAGGGTATAAGATAAAGTAACACTTAAAAAATATTTGGGATACAATTCCCATTTTTCCTATTATTTCAACTTCAAAAAATGCATTATTAATATAATCTAGGGCATTTGCAGAAACCAGACAAATTAACGGGGATGACTTCACTGAAATACAGCATTGGTTAAAAAATAGTGAAAAACATTATTCTTAGTGCTGTGTTTTATTCTAAGTGTGGGAGTCCTCATATGGATTAATTTTTATCTAAGTTAATTTTATTTTCCTTACATGTTTTATCTATGATTCAATATATCCTATAATTATTTATAGATAATGTATGTATAAGGCAATATGTTAGGTAATGCAGGTGGTACAAAATGAATTAATAAGTTTTGCCCTAAAGTAACTCAAAATATTCCAAGAGAAGATAAACAAGCAGTTTGAGTGTAATCTCCTGATTTCTGCTGCTTGGATTTGACTCTTGACTTCAACTTTTACTGGCTGTCTGAACTTTGGCTATATAACATCTCTGTACCTCAGTGTCTGCATGAGAAATGGGGCTAGTAATAGTTTTAGTATCATAGCATATTAATAGTACAATATTTATTAATATAATAATATCATTATCCCTCCCTCAGGATTATTGTGAGGGTAAGTGAGTTGCCCATGTTAAGTGTTTAAAAGCACTTTTAGCATATAATGTATCATCTGTAAATATCAGATGTTATTTTTATTTAAATAAAACATTTGACCAAAAATAGAGTTAGAATGAGTACTACATAAAAAGTGCAAAGTGAATTTTCATCTCATTTAAGGTGAATTTTGTTTAGAAATGATAAACTTTGGATAAGTATTAGTTGTATACATTGGATATCTTTTCTTTCTTTCAATTTCTATGTGTATATACTTTACTTTGTAATATGGCTTCTCTTTCAAAAGTGATAGGATTAGATAAGCATTATTTACTCTGCTATTTAAGAAAATACCTTATGGGAAAACCTAATACTTTCCTTTGTTCTCTCTGAGATGTCTACTTTAAAAAAGAAATCCATTTACTTTTTTTAGTAAGACAAATATGCAATGAATTAGAAATAATTAACGTATTTTTCAGGGAAATAGATACACAGTTTTTGACATGTATGAGCCCTATTCACTTTTCTTCAGAAGTGTCTTTATAGTTCATCCCGTATGACTGTCTTAGCAGTTTTATTTAGGTCCATGCCCTACATTTATTTCCCTAATGCACTTGAAATTCATCTTAATTAGTTTCATCAAATAAAAGGTATTTTTAGGTATAAAGAAGAGAAAAAGCCTGATCATTAATTATCATCATTATTTCTCCTACCACTGGAGAAAATTATTTTATTTAAACTCTGGGCAAAAAAAAGAAAGAAAATAAATGTTCAAATCTCATTGAGTCCTCTATCCCAAAGCCTGCAAGCTAACACATTGAATCATTTGTTTTTTAAAAGTTCACCAAGATTACAATTGTGTAAGGATTTTCTCTAAGACAAAAATTTAAGTGCCCCAATAAAAGAAACTTCCTAACTTGTATCAAAACTCAGTTTATATTCCCACAGATGTCTAACAAGCTCTGTATATGGTCTTGGATTATAGACAGGGAAAAATCAATAGCCTGCTGTCTCAAAGGCACCAATATAGATTATGAATCACAGCCAGGAAGTTGTCAGTGATTTCAGCTGCCAACAGAGCTTCAGTAAAGATATTTGCTACCTCATATTCTTTTAATGTGAAGCTTTCATATATGAAACAGAACAGGTCACTGTTTTTGACAAAAACTTAAGAGAATCTTAAGCAGAGCAATGAGAGCGCCAAGCATAGCTCTGCTCAGACTGATCAAATACAGAATACATCATTTCCACTGGCCCATGTGCTGTGTGAAAGGCAAAGATCAGCACAAAGGTCCTGTATTGCTGCTGGTTTCTGGCGTCCTTGACCTCCACCTGGCTGTGTCAACACAGACATACAAATCCAATGGTTTGGCTGGGTTAGATCAAGCCCAACTAAACCACATTTTATGGCTGTAATGAAAATAACTCACTGGTCTAAATGAAGGAAGTACAAAACAATACAGAACCCTGAAATGGAGCTGAAATGGATTTCTGATTGTTAAGCCCACTTCTTCTGATTGACAGAGGAGGAAACTGAGGCTCAGAGAAAATGCAGATGACTTAACCAGAGTCACTTAAGTAGAAGGCAAGATCAGAGCCTTTTCATGAATTACATACACTTATTTCTGGGCTTCCCAGGTGGCACTAAAGGTAAAGAACCCACTTGCCAATTCAGGAGACATAAGAGATGAATCTTAATTCTCGGGTCAGGAAGATTCCCTGGAGGAGGGTTTGACAACCCACTGCAGAACTTCCCTGGAAAAGGACACTGATGGGCTATAGTCCATAGGGTCACAAAGAGTCAAACACGACTGAAGCCACTTAGCATGCACACACGCATGCATGCAAGATATTGTCTCTTTTTAAAATTTTATTTATTCATTTTTAAAATTTGACTATAATTGCTTTACAATGTTGTGTTAGTTTGTGCTGTATAGTAATGTGAATCAGCTACATGTATACATATATCCTCTCCCTCTTGAGCTTTCCTCCTTCCCATCCATACCACCCCTCTAAGTCAACACAGAGCAGCAAGCCGAGCTCCTTGTTTTATACAGAAGTTTCCCACTAGCTATATGTTTTACACACGGTAATGTGTATATGTCAATATCCCTCTCTCAATTCATCCCACTCTCTCCTTCCTCGTCCTATTTCTACAAGTCCATTCTCAACATCTGCATCTCTCTTGATGGATATTTCTTGAAGGTGAATGAAATATTCCTCTCTATAGCATAAAAATATTAAATTAATTCTAAAGAATATTTTAAGTTTAAGAATAAAAATAATATGTCTATACAATTAATTCAGGAGCTGTGACAAACATTTTACACATTCTTCCAATATTTTAAGTGAAAGTGGTTAAAAGGTGTAACGAAAAATTAGTAACTGTAATATGAAAATGGAAATCTGGAAGACAGAGAGAAAGCACATGACTCTGTAGCTCTGTCACTTACATGTTTCTTGAACTTATGAACTTCAATTTCCTCATTTTAAAATGAGTATGATAATACTTATATGCAACGCCAAGTGCGTGCTGTGTCACTTCCGTTAGTGGCTGTTTTTGACGCTATGGACTGTAGCCCACCAGGTCCTTTGTTCATGGAATTTCCAGGTAAGAATACTTGAGTGGGTTGCCATTTCCTACTCTGGGGGATCTTCCTGATCCAGGGATGAAATTCGAGTCTCCTGAGTCTCCAGCATCGGCAGGCGGACTTTTTTTTACCACTGTGGCCCCCAGAAAAGCCCCAAACTTCTTTTATTAGCAATTTCCTCTCAATATAATTTGAAAGATGGGAAATAATAAAAACTCATTGTTTTACTAGTTTATGAAAAAATTAGGAAACAGAATGTTGTTTCCATTCTTTTAAAAGGAAGGAAAAATTGATTCTCTAAGTTACATTGAGGGCAGTTATTTTCAGTGTGATGATTGAAAATAACAGAATGATTATCACACAATGTAGTGATCACAGAAGAGTCTGAGACAGAACATATAATTCTGAAAGATGTGTTGTAATCTCGCAGAGAGGTTATGTAGACAAAGGGACATAAAAGAAGTAATAGAATTTGATTTTAGGAAGGCTTTCAATTCTTTTCCATGGGACATTCTGATTAACCAGTTCACGTTTTGAATATTTCCCATTCTTAGTTTCATATGCATAGTTTGAAGGCTAAAGCAACAGGTAACAGCTGACAATCACTTTGGGCTAGCAAATAAGATAGTTTAAGCCTGTCCCCCACATTAATTGTCTTCGGAGTTGTTCTACTTAGAATTTCAATTAGCGGAGAAAAGAAGAATTCTCCAATTAAGACTACATGTATAGGATAGAGTAGGATTAAAAAGCACAAACTCCAGAACAAATGTAGGTTTATGAGTGACTGCTCAGACAGAAGTTAACATACTTCTAAATACATTAAAGGATGAGTCATTCAAGAATTGACATGATAAGAATGCCAATCTTCTTTTAATTGAGTATTCTGTCACATTCAGTGAACTGAAGATACGTGAATGATCCTAGAGATGATTCACAGAAGACAAGCAGAGGTGTTTAAAGAGAGATAGTTGATTCAGTGGAAAGTAAAAGTTGTAACATTTAAACTAAATAAGAGAGAAGCTAGAGGATAATTGAAATATTGTCTTCACTAAAGGAGAGAGTATTATGTCCATGTGTTACATTGTTGCTCTTATAAGAGGGCCAAACATCAAATTGTAAGTTCCATGGGTGCAAGGACACAATCTACCTATCCACACAGTCATAATTGCATCCCTTGCAACTGACTCCTTCTGTTCCACTAGTGTTTACATTAAGTGGAATAGAAATTCTGGAAACTCTGCACCATGGCAATGCAGTTCTGGCTCCAGAAACCCTGCACAATCCATGGGCTGTAGGCACACTTTCAGTGAGGTCTGATATCCAGCCTCGGGGTGCTCTTTCCTCTTTCAAGCCAGCTCTTCCTCGCATATTCTTCTTCTGCCCTTGGCTACTCTTTAGAGTTCTCATTATATCTTTACAGTTACTGCTCTATCATAATTTAATTATCCATTATATTCATCTTCTCATTCCAATTACTGTGTTGTTCATTTTCTTAACTGTTCAGTTCAGTTCAGTCACTCAGCTGTGTCCGATTCTTTGTGACCCCATCAGATTTTAATTTTCATCTTTTCATTTTTTCTGAATATTTATTTTGAAGACGTGTTTCTTGTACATAGTGCTTCATTGGCTTTTGTTAATTTTTTGATCTTTCAAATGAAATATTTTGTCCTTTTTAGTTTATTGTAATTACTATTATGCTAGATTTCCATTTTTTTATTTTGTGCTTTCTTTTTCTCCCTTTCTCCTTTATTTCTTCTTTTTCTTTTCCCTATGTTTAAGAATGTACATGCTAGAGAGGGCGGGAAGATGGCGGAGGAATAAGACGGGAGATCACTTTCTCCCACACAATTTCATCAAAAGAACAATCCAACGCTGAGTAAATTCCACAAAACAACTTCTGAAGGCTGGCAGAGGACTTCAGGCATCCAGCAAAGCAGATCATTGGCTTCAAAAACAGGTAGGAAAAATATAGAAGACCAAAAAATAGAGAC
>SJYV01021149.1:0-13445 GCA_006410875.1 Neotragus pygmaeus
GGGAGTCCCGTAGGCATGGGCCAGTTTTAAAGAGATGGTTATGCTTCCCCAGTTTCTGTCTTTGTGGCAGATTTCTTTGTGTTCCTGTTTGCTTTGTATCTCCTGAGAGGGGCCTTTAATCCTCTCCACATAATTACCTACCTTAGTCTTTAGTCCATACATTTTGCTTGAGTCTAACATTTGCTGTTATTAGTTTGGCTCCAACATGAGTAGAGGTTTAAGGCATAATCTTGGATGTGCAGTGAAAGTCCAAGAGACTTCTTATATTTGAAGGAGTGTCCATTCTTATATCTGAGAGTGGGATTGGAGTTTAATGTGATGAATCACTCCTTGACTTTCTTCTGGGTTTACCAGTTTTGTCCTTAAAAACTGTGACTCGGATCTTTAGAATGAAAATTTAATAAAACTGTAGAATAAGGACTTCCCTAGTGTGGCTAAGATTCTGTGCTCTCAATACATGGGGCCTGGGTTCAATCCCTAGTTGGGGAACTAGATCCTGCATGCCACAACTAAAGATCTTGCATGCTGCAACTAAGCCTCGGTACATCCAAATAAATAAAAACAAGTAATTTTTTTAAATGTAGAGTAGAAAAGAGTAGTGTAGATTCATCAAGTGAGACTAACTACACTAACAAAACTTTCAAAATTCAGTGTCTTCATTTAAAAAAAAATTTTTTTTTTCTCTCTCTCACTCCTGTGACAGT
Organism: Neotragus pygmaeus; assembly: GCA_006410875.1. Taxonomy (NCBI): domain Eukaryota; kingdom Metazoa; phylum Chordata; class Mammalia; order Artiodactyla; family Bovidae; genus Neotragus; species Neotragus pygmaeus. Next base: position 705 of record SJYV01021149.1, read on the forward strand.
CCCCAGGGCTGGTGGGAAGGATGGGAATCTGATCCACTTGATGGTTCCAGGACCCCCTCTTTGCGCAGCTCTACTGCCTCCCCTGCCCAAGGATTCCCTTGGGTCCTCTGCATCCAACCAGCCAACCACCACAGGGTGGGCGCATGGTGTGAGAGGTGTGAGAGCCAGGCCTGGGGTGGGGCACGTCACTTCCGTTAGCCCATTGGGCAGAACACGGTCATGTGACCGGAAGTGGCATTTGCTCTGGAAGAATAAAACTTCTCTGGGCCAAACCAAGACCTCAGGAGGCAGAACAGCTGAGCAGGGGGCCAGGGGATCTGCATGGTGATAAGCTGCTGAGCCTGCGCTTTCAAAATGCCCTGATGTTTCAGATCCACCGGCTAAGAGAGTAGGGGCTGAAGTTACACAGGCGCAAACACGTCGCACGCTCCCTGGGTCCTTCCTTCTCTCCCTCTGGCACCTTTTCAAAGAGGAGTTAAATTAATAACTTGTTGATGTGTAACTCTTGCCCTTTAAGCATGTAAGCTCTCAGCACGCTGAATGTTGGAATCGTTAGTCCGCACATCAATACTCTGAAGGCATCTGTTCACTTAACGAATGAAGCAAAGCCAAGGTTTTTTTGTTTTTTTTTTTCCCTGCCGCGCTGTCCTTGGCCAGCCAGGGCTGGTGCCCTCTGTGACTGGAAGCGTGCAGGCTGCCTGGGAAGGGCTGGTGATGAATGGCCCTTCAGCTCAGCTGCCCGTGACCCTGCGTATCCTCTTCCCTTTCCCGGTCCTCTTCCTTTTGCTGGTCACCAATCTCTCCTGGGCTTGGCATCCTTCTGAGTGTTAACACAAAGAACTTCGAGTTTGCTGGACTTGGGGGCGGAGGACTGGGGCATTGTTCCTGTCACTCCTATTATCGTTTGCTTTAATAATTCCCGTTTCCTTATATTCCCGTGGGAAACGGGAAGCCTTTGGAACAAAACTCCTGTTGGTGGCAAAGAGTGTGGACTGCAGATAGCACTGTTTTGAGAGAACTCACCCAAGGCCAGAGCTGGAGGCTCTTTGATTCACACAAGATAAGGCTGTTTCTATAGTTACCCTGGAATCCAACTTGTATTCCTAGCTCCAAGTACTTAAAGGAAAAATATGATAATCCAAAATGGGAAAAATGGAATTTCTATTAAAAAAAAAAAAAGACTTGAAGGTTTGCAGGTCCACTTCTGTATATTAAATGTGTGAAGATTGTATAGTCCAGACAGTGGGTCCATTCTTGTCAAGCCATTTTCAAAGATTGGTAAGAACAACCAGATAAAGGAGCTTTTCATTGAGGACTTGTTAGGTGGCAGGCACCTGAAGTCCTTTACTTCTCATAGCGGACATGCGAGTGAGGCTTCAATGTGCCCAGACTACAGATGAAGAAACTGAGGTCTCAGGTGGTAGGGGAGCTTGATGGAGTCCGTTGCTGTGGCAACTGAACAGGGAGTCAGTTTTTTTTTTTTAATTGAAGGATGATTGCTTTACCGTGTTGTGACAATTTCTGCTGTATAAAAATATGAATCGGCCATACGTATGTATACACCCCTTCCCACCCCAACTGCATCCCACCCTTTCGAGGTCAGCACAGAGCAACAGGCTGAGCTCCCTGTGTAACGCAGCNTTGAAGGATGATTGCTTTACCGTGTTGTGACAATTTCTGCTGTATAAAAATATGAATCGGCCATACGTATGTATACACCCCTTCCCACCCCAACTGCATCCCACCCTTTCGAGGTCAGCACAGAGCAACAGGCTGAGCTCCCTGTGTAACGCAGCAGCTTCCCAGGTAGAGTTCTCAAGAACATGTATTCACAGCAGGGGTATGGGTTTAGAAGGATGTGTTCACACTGCCTCTGTCTGGGAAGACAAGAACAGCATTGTAGGCAGAGGGAACAGGTATGTTCAAGGGAGGCGAGGTGTTGCATGGCGAGCCTGGGAAGTGTCTGCTGCTACCCTGTGGCAGAAATACCAGGCTTGGGACTGAAGACCCATTTGGGAAGCCACGCAAAGCTGTCTGTGACTTTATAACCTATGAGGAAAAGACTTGAGAGCGTTAAAACAGAGGTTCAGGGTGATTAGAAGGAGAGTCGTACCCAGAAATTTAGAAGTGGAGTCCCCGGAGCCCGAGCTCGACCTCAGTCCTGAGGGCAGCTGAAGAGCTGTCGCCCACCCTGAGTTCCTGGCACATCTGTGGCTCTGGCTTTCACTGGAGGCCGAGTTTGCCTCACCAAGAGCACTTTCAGGTGTCACAGCTAGAGTGGGGAGCTATTGACATCTAATGGGTAGACACCAGGGATGCTGCTAAACAGACCACATACAGGACAGTGCCCGCGACAGAGAATCGTCAAGCCCCGAGTGCCAGTGGTGCCGAGGCCGAGAGACAGACTCCCGGTGATTCCGGGTGCAGTCGGCCCAGTGTTGACTCGCTGCAGTCTCCATGATTCACGGTCTCCACGTTTTTTCTCTTTTGGTCGACTTAGTGAGTCAGTGCTTGAGTTTCCTTATCAGTAGAGAAAAGATAAGAGTAAGAATTCAGTTGCAGGACAAGCAGTTTTATGAACAGTCTAGCAGTTATTTTTAATAGGTATGTTCTTTATAAATTCATGCTCACATAAGGGAGAAACCTCCTTGCCCTAATGAAGGTGATTGCATGGGGTGGGTGGTTCTTTTTGGTTAACATGCTTATTACCTTTAAGCTAAAAACCCTTGTTTCAAGACTAATGCCTGCTTTTTTGGGGAAAATTATTTTAGACTGATTTTTTTTTGTAGCTTCAGTTATGCCATATCCTGGGGTATGCAGTTTTCTCCACTGGCAAGATATGGATTCAAGTGGTAAAGAACACCCATGTTGCCAAGGTCAATATATTGCTGGATATGAAATAAATTCACCAAGAGTGATTTGGTCTACAGATGTGGGATCGCTGCCAATATTGCTTCAGCATTATAAAGCCTCTCGCTGGATAGGCTGCTTATGAAACCAGTGCCCTTTTCAGTGAGCACATTTTAGGATACTCTGTCAAGGAACCATAGAGCATTTGGATGGAAGGGATCAATGATTTTGTTCAGTCCACATGTGCTTTTCCAGATGAACAAACGGGACCAGAGACATTGAGTGACTCGCTTGAGGTCCCATAGCTGATGAATGATAGATAGCCTTCAGGTCCTGTTTATGAGGATGTAGGTGTTTAAAAACCACTGCACCACACCAGCCATCTGTATTCAGGGATGAGCAGGTGTTGATTCTTTTCAGGTTGGGCAGAGATGGATCATTTTCATTGAGATTTTGGGGTCTCTATCTAATAGGTGGGCTTCCCTGGTGGCTCAGCTGGTACAGAATCCACCTGCAATGCAGGAGACCCTGGTCCTGTTCCTGGTTTGGGAAGATCCCCTGGAGATGGGAAAGGCTACCTTCTCCAGTATTCTGGCCTGGAGAATTCCATGGACTGTATCGTCCATGGGGTTGCAAACAGTTGGACATGACTGAGAAACTTTCACTTTCATCTAATAGATGGGCTTCCTAGGTGCCTGGTACCTCAGCTGCTAAAGAATCCATCTGCAATGCAGGAGACCATGGTTCGATTCCTGGGTCGGGAAAATCTGCTGGAGAAGGTCTTGGCCTTCCCTGGTGACTCAGCTGGTAAAGAATCTGCCCACAATGTGGGAGACCTGGGCTTGATTCCTGGGTTGGGAAGATATTCTAAAGAAGGGAAAGGCTGCCCACTCCAGTATTCTGGCCTGGAGAATTCCATGGACTGAATAGTCCATGGTGTCACAAAGAGTCAGACACGACTGACCCATCTAATACATATGCTTCCTAGGTGGCGCTAGAGAAAAAGAACCTTCCTGCCAGTGCAGGAGACATAGTGACTCAGGTTGGATCCCTGGGTGGGTAGGATTCCCTGGAGGAGGGCATGGCATTGTACTCAGTATTCTTGCCTGGAGAATCTCATGGACAGAGGAGCCTGGCAGGCTGCAGTCCATTGTGTTGCACAGAGTCGGACACGACTGAAGAGACTTAGCATGCATGCACATCCAATAGATATCCTCTGAGCTGGGAGAATCGTATATCTGCTCATAGGAGAGGGTTTTCTTTGTAACAGTGGGTCTCCTTGTGCCTAAATGATCAAGCCTTCAAATTTAGTTGAAAAGGCTTTCATGGCCCCCGCCCCCTGCTTTGTAAATTAATAAGTCCCATTTGAATTAAAAAAATTTTTTTCACCGTGACACCTGGAATGTGGGATCTTAGTTCCGTGACCAGGAGTTGAACCCACACCCCCTGCATTGGAAACTCTGAGTCTTAACCACTGAGACATCAAGGAGGTCCCCCTACCTGCCACCATTTGTGTTTAAATGTTACAGGAAAGAGTAGGGAAAGGAAGGTTCCTGTAGGGGTGGTGAAAAATGTTACTTCTTGGCCTCCCCAGATCCATCTATCTTTCTCAGTGTTTGTCTCAGCAGAAATCCATAGTTAAGAAGCTCCTCTGTGGCTCAGTTAGGGCTTTGGAGCGTTTCATTCCATGTGGATTCCCCCATGTTTATAGCGCAGCAAGGACCATGTTGCCAGACAGGCCCGGGCCTTTGAATCTTATCTCCATGACTGAGTGGTCTCTCTCAGAGGTTTTCTCACCTGCCTAGTGGGAATAATTGGAGAAGCCAATGGCAACCCACTCCAGTACTCTTGCCTGGAAAGTCCCATGGACAGAGGAGCCTGGTAGGCTGCAGTCCTTGGGGATGCAAAGTCCGGCACGACTGAGCGACTTCACTTTCACTTTCATGCATTGGAGAAGGAAATGGCAACCCATTCCAGTGTTCTTGCCTGGAGAATCCCGGTGGGGGGCGGGGTGTGGGGTGTGTGCAGAGGGCTGCCGTCTATGGGGTTGCACAGAGTCATACACGACTGAAGTGACTTAGCAGTGGGGATAATTAGAGTACTTGTCTCCAAGGTGGAGAGGACTAAATTTTTTTAAAAATTGCCTTAAGCATTTTGCATAGTACTTGACAAATGTTAAGAGCCTGATGTACTTGCCTGCGTGCCGTTGCTTCAGTTGTGTCCATCTCTTTGCGACTCCATGGACTGTGACAAGCCGGGCTCCTCTGTCCCTGGGACTCTACAGGCAAGAATTTTAAAGTGGGTGGTAATGCCCTCCTCCAGGAGATGTTCCTTACCTAAGAATCAAACCCGTGTCTCTTCCGTCTCCTGCATTGTCAGGTGGGTTCTTTACCAGTAGTGCCACCTGGGAAGCCCAAGAACTTGATACATATTCATTATCATTATTTTTTAATATTGCTATGATTATTGTTATTTTATTATGCAATGTGTCTAACACAAGGCAGGTTTTCAACAAAGGTTGCTTTTCTTTTCGAGTAACTCCTCTGTCATCAAGTCACTATGTGGCCCAGAAAAAGGCACCCTCTCCTCTGCACCTCGTTTCCTATTTTAAATGAAATGAAGACGGCCCCTCCCAGCTCTACATATTCTCTGTACTTAGTCTCTAGAATCTGTGATTCTGCACGCCTCCAGAATCCGAAGTGACAGTCGGAGGGAAAAGGGATATGAACGTATTGAGGATGCAAAGAACAGTTCTTACTATGCTGATTTGCTTGTGAAGGCCCACTCCGTAATCAAATCAAAATGATCAGGAGGAGAAGAAAGAAATGAAGCATTGTGGCAGCTTCAGTGTTGCCATACTACTCATGGCTTTCAAAACTCGGTTTCATTTCTGGTTAATTGGTTCTGGTACCTGGGTGAGTCACCCACACATACAACCAGTGTAGACAGGGAGAATAGGATCCTTGCTCTGTGTAGCCCTTACTCCTAGAACCCCATTGTTCTCAAATTAATGTGGCAAAATATTTCAAGGGCAAGTCACTTCTCTTATCTGAAACAAAGAGATCTGTAGTCAGACCTCCAGGGATCACAGGACACATCTATGACTTAGTGAGAGGGCCATCCCATCTCTTTTCTTAACTCAGTTTCCTCATCTGTAAAATGGGGAATATTCATGGTTGCAGGGTGAGATTGGACTTTCATAAGATGATGCATATGTGTCTGACACATTGGAATCTCAGAAAATGCTGTTTTCTTTGTTTTAAAAATATATAGTAGGTTAGCAAGGCTTTACTGGAGACCTCTTTAAAAAATTTATGATTTCAAGTTTGAAGGGTTGGTTGATCACAGGGCAATTAGCAAAATCTTTTAATGGATTTCAAAAAAGGAAAAACGTGGGCAATGATACAGAAAGAATTGTCTATTGACGCAGTTTGTAGAATTCAATAAATATTGTATCAGGTCCAGGATGGAAAAAGGATGTTGCCGAAATCACTGTGATGTGATAGTCTAAAAAAATAAACCCAACAATAGGCCAGCGCGCTGGCCAGCAGGAAGCCCCAACAATACCCCCACCTTTTTCCTGTACCTTACCCGGAGTTCCTTCCAGGCCACACAGATAACCGATGGGTGATAAAAAGTCACGGACTGGGTCTGGTGCCAGCAGAAAATGGAAGAGTGAGTGTCAAATTGTTATCTGATCAGAGAACGACTCAACAAACACCCTTCCTAGGGTGTGTTTAAGAAAGTCCCTGGTGGGGGGAAGTCCTTTTTTCACCTGAGCGGTCCCTCTGAGTCACGCTGACCCACTGAGACTCAGCTCCCCCAGAAGAGGACCACCCCCATCCCCGGGGCCCTTTTAGCATCCTGCCCAGTGCCGCCGTTGCCTGTGGTGATGTGAACGATAATTTCTCGCCTTTGCAGAGAGCACCGAGCTCTCGGCCTGCTGCCTTCCCTCGTTCCCTTCAGCCTCGGAGGCCNCCCCCATCCCCGGGGCCCTTTTAGCATCCTGCCCAGTGCCGCCGTTGCCTGTGGTGATGTGAACGATAATTTCTCGCCTTTGCAGAGAGCACCGAGCTCTCGGCCTGCTGCCTTCCCTCGTTCCCTTCAGCCCCGGAGGCCCTCCTGGCTTTGACTGCTCCCTCCGTGGTTCATGCAGAGCGGGGAACCTGGCACGTGACTCATGCCCTCTGTGCCCCGGTTTCCTCATCTGCAAAGTGGGCGATAATGACGATATCAGTCTCGGTGAGTTGTTGTTGGGATTATGTGAGATAATGCAGGCAGGCTATTTAGCAGTGTGCCTGGCATCACTTGCTATATTTTCATAATGAAATAAGCAGTAATTGCTATTAATAGCAGTCCTGTAAGGGACAGTGGTATCTCCATTTTAGAAGTAAGAAAGTTGAGGCTCATTCTATTAATATAAGTATTGAGCAGTATGTCCCATGCACTATTTTAGACTGGGCTGAAGAGAGAGCGGTTGTAAACAAGCCTAAAAACTAGACGTGTTAGGTTCTGATGGGTGATTTGAAGAAGACAAAACTGAGGACAGGAAGAGAGGATGAAGGAGCTGGTGGAGGTGGTCTGTTTGGTTAGGTAGGATGAGCAGGGACCTTTGCAGCAGAGACTTCTGTGAGACAGAAGAACGGGCCTTGCCAGCATTGCAGGGAAGAGCATCCAGGCAGAGGGAACAGCCTGTGCAAAGGCTCTACAGAAGAAATGTCTTTGTCAGGGGAGTGGCAAGCCCCCCTGGGTGCCCGGAGCAGAGTTAGCCAGGACCTCAATAGGAGACAAATTCAGGAAGTCAGGCTTTGAAGGCCCTGGAGAAGATTCACAATTCTATGCAGTGACTAGCTGCTGGAAGCTGCTGAGTGGCGGTTTTGATCTGAATTGAACTTTGTAAAGCTCACGCTGGACCCTGTGGAGGAAACAAGGCTGCAGGCCGGTAGGATAGACTCCAGTACTTTGGCCACCTGATGCGAAAAGCCAGCTCGTTGGAAAAGACCCTAATGCTGGAAAAGATGGAGGGCAGGAGGAGAATGGGACCACAGAGGGTTAGACTGTTAGATAGCATCACTGACTCAATGGACGGGGATTTGAACAAACTCTGAGATAGTGAAGGACGGAAGAGCCTGGTGCGCTGTAGTTCATGGGGTCTGCAGAGTCAGACATGACTTGGTGACTGAAAAGATAGGATCAGGTACATCAGCCTGGAGACTTTTCAGCTCAGAAAAGCGATGATGGTGGCTTGGGCAAGAGTGGTAGCAGTTTCAATGTTATAAATCACCTCAATAAAATTACAAAAAAAGGAATGGTAACAGGGGAGTTGATAGCGAGTGACAGATGCTGAAGAATAAAAAGGGAGCCTGAGATGATTCATTCTTTTAAGATTTGGGGATGTGGACCATTCTTAAAGGCTTTATTGAATGCATTACCATATTGTTTCTGATTTATGATTTCGTCTTTTTGGCCACAAGGCATATGGGATTGTAGCCACCTGACCAGGGATCGAACCTGTACCCCCTGCATTGGGAGGCAAAGTCTCAACTACTAGATCACCAGGGAGGTCCCCAAGAGCCATTCATTCTTAATCCTTAAAGAACTGCTGGTCGACCAGGATATAGAAGCTAGGCTGCTGCTCCTGCTAAGTCGCTTCAGTCATATCCTACTCTGTGCGACTCCATAGATGGCAGCTCACCAGGCTCCCCCGTCCCCGGGATTCTCCAGGCAAGAACACTGGAGTGGGTTGCCATTGCCTTCTCTGAGAAGCTAGGCTAGGAAACAGTAAATGGCATAAATTCCAGGGATGATGTTTCCCTCGGATTAAGAAGAACCGGGATTATGNCTCACCAGGCTCCCCCGTCCCCGGGATTCTCCAGGCAAGAACACTGGAGTGGGTTGCCATTGCCTTCTCTGAGAAGCTAGGCTAGGAAACAGTAAATGGCATAAATTCCAGGGATGATGTTTCCCTCGGATTAAGAAGAACCGGGATTATGATGGCCTGGCAGTCAGTACAATGTTTAAGGAGAGCTTGGGACTTCAAATGTACTCAGAAAATTTGAATAAACCAAGAAATGAAATGAGAAATTTCATTCCACTCTATTTTGGAAGGTCTATTAAGGGGAGACACCAACCAGAACAGACATCATGTTTAATGTCTGTAAATATTTAGGTCATTTCTGGTTTTTTGCTCTGCAAAATAATATTGCAGCAAACATCCATGGATTAGCTGTGCGGCCTTAGGTGTTACATAACCATTCTGGGCTTCATTTTCCTCATCTAGAAAATAAAGAAACCAACAAGATTTACTCTGTAGAACTGTTGTGTGAATTAAATGGGCTAAATGTGTAAAGTGATTAGGGCAGTATTTAGCATGTAAGAGATCCAACCGTCCATTCTATAGGAGATCAGTCCTGGGTGTTCTTTGGAAAGAATGATGCTAAAGCTGAAACTCCAGTACTTTGGCCACCTCATGCGAAGGGTTGATTCATTGGAAAAGACTCTGATGCTGGGAGGGATTGGGGGCAGGAGGAAAAGGGGACGACAGAGGATGAGATGGCTGGATGGCATCACCAACTCGATGGACGTGAGTCTGAGTGAACTCTGGGAGTTGTCGATGGACAGGGAGGCCTGGTGTGCTGCAATTCACGGGATCGAAAAGAGTCAGACATGACTGAGTGACTGAACTGAACTGAAACAATACAAAAATGTGAAAATTTCTTTAAAGGTACTGAGGAGCAGAGTAACTGAAGCATGAGTGTATACATTTTAAATATAAAAAAATCTTTAATGAGTCTACAAACGGCAAATGCTAGAAAGCGTATGGAGAAAGGGGAACCCTTCTACCTTCTTGGTGGAATGTAAATTGATGCAGTCACTATGAAAAACAGTATGGAGATTCCTCAAATAATTAAAAAGTGTTGTCATATAATGCTGCAGTCCTACTCCTGGGCATATATGTGGGGGAAAAAAATGACTGTAATTTGAAAAGATACATGCACCTTATGTTCATTGCAGCACTATTTACAATAGCCAGGATATGGAAGCAACCTAAATGTCCTTTGACAGATGAATGGATAAGAATGGTGGTATATGATATGTGTATATATATATATATCAAGCCAGTCAGTCCTAAAGGAAATCAACCCTTAATATTCATTGAAAGATTTGATGCTGAAGCTGAAGCCCAAATACTTTGGCCACCTGATTCGAAGAGCCTACTTATTGGAAAAGACCCTGGTGCTGGGAAAGATCGAAGGCAGGAGGAGAAGGGGGCGACAGAGGATGCGATGGTTGAATGGCATCATTGATTCAATGGACATGAGTTTGAGCAAATGCTCAGGGAAATAGTGAATGACAGGGAAGCCTGGCGTGCCACAGTCCATGGGGTCACAAAGAGTTGGACATGACTGGGCAACTGAATGACTATATATATATGCTACACACACACACACACACACACACACACACACACACAGAGAGAATATTGCTCAGCCATAGAAGATGAAACAATGCCATCTGTAGCAACATGGATGGACCTAGAGATTATCATACTAGGTAAAGTCAGAAAGCTAGACATCATACGATATCACTTACACATGGAATCTAAAATATGACACAAATGAGCTTATGCCCAAAACAGAAACAGACTCACAGCCACAGAGAACAGACTTGTGATTGCCAAGGTGCCAAGACAGAGCAAGGTGGGGGAGGAGTGAGTTAGGAGTTTGGGTTAGCAAACTGCTATGCCTAGGACAGAAAAACGACTGAATCCTACCATATAGAACATGGAAATATATTCAATATCCTGTGATAAACCATAAAGAAAATGAAAATGAATGTGTGTGTATATATATATAATATGCATCACCAAATTACTTTGCTGTATAGCATGGAGAAGGCAATGGCAGCCCACTCCAGCACTCTTGCCTGGAAAATCCCACAGACGGAGGAGCCTGGTGGGCTGCAGTCCATGGGGTCGCTAGGACTCAGACATGACTGAGCGACTTCACTTTCACTTTTCACTTTCATGCACTGGAGAAGGAAATGGCAACCCACTCCAGTGTTTTTGCCTGGAGAATCCCAGGAACAAGAGAGCCTGGTGGGCTGCCGTCTATGGGGTCGCACAGAATCAGACACGACTGAAGTGACTTAGTAGTAGTAGTAGATATTAGCACAACATTGTAAATCAACTATACTTCAATAAAATAAGTTTAAAAATATAAATAAGCTGTTAAATATAAATAAGGCTCCCCCCCCTGCTTTTTGCTCTTCATAGAAAAAGTTTGCCAACCTCTAAAATAGACCTGGCCTAATTGACCTTTAAAGTAACTGTACCAATTTATAATCCGTTTAGCAATCAGAGTATGAGAATATTCACTTTCTCTACCCTTACTGATGTTTATTATTATTAATTTTGACAATTTTAGCTAAGCTGATGTGTCAAAAATTGGTTTCTAAATTTAATCTTCATTTTCTTGATCAGAAGTTCTCCAAGTTTTTGTTCTCAGGGCTTCCTGACACTCTTCAAAATGTTTGAGGGCCCTTAGGAGATTTGGTATCTGTGGGTGATAGCTATCAAGATTTACCATGTGATAAATTAAAGCTGAGAAATTAAAAAAATAATTTTTATCTAAAAGTGGCAATAGTAAGCCTATTACATGTTAACATGATGACATTTTTTTTTAATTAATGTGAGAAATGTTGGTCGCTCAGTCATGTCCAGCTTTGTGCAACCCCATGGACTGTAGCCTGCCAGGCTCCTCTGTCCATGGAATTGTCCAGGCAAGAATGTTAGCGTGGGTAGCTATCCCCTTCTCTAGAGTATTTTCCCAAACCCAGGGATAGAACCCTGGTCTCCTGCATTGCAGGCAAATTCTTCACAGTCTGAGTCACCAGGAAAGCCCTTCATTATCATTATTATTATTTTTTTGGCCAAGAGGCATGTGAAATCTTAGCTCCCCAACGACAGCTTGAACTCATGTCCCCTGCACTGAAAGTGCAGAGTCTCAACCACTGCACCACCAGGGAAGCTGACACTTTCTCGAACAAATTAGAAGTGAGAAGACAGGCATCTCTTTGCATGGTTGCAAATCTTTTGGTGTTTGCTTAATATAAGAGGCGATTTCTTATATTAGCTGCTGTGTTCAGTCTGCTGATAGGTTGTTTTAGTTGAAGGAAATATGGAGACAATCAGTGTCACATAAATTTGTGGTTGGGAAAGGGGGGATATTCTCATAGCCTTTTGAAATAATTCTTTGTTCCCATACCAGAACTCTACAAGTGGTATTGGCTTGGCCAAGAAGTTTGTTTGGGTTCGTCCATACTACCTTATGGAAAAACCTGAAAGAACTTTTTGGCCAACCTAATAGTTTTGCAACCTAATGGTTTCTTTAAAGATAGATTTCAATATAGAATCTGAAACCGTATCATTGAACTTTGCATCTTTTTAATATTAAAATTCATCAGTCTGTTTTGCACTATGAATGGTGTACCCACTCGTGAGTTTATGTCATGCATTGGTTATTTGGAAAATATTGGTTCACTGAATTTTGCAAATCTTCCAAATTGGTTCACTTCTCATTATGCAATAGCAAAAAAAATCACATTTGTTAATATCACCATCAATCTCATCAGAAGAGTCTTTAATAATGGAAAGCTATCAAGCTCACAGTGGCAGATATGTTTATCGTAATTTAATTTTTGCTCAAAAGTTCAAAGTTTGTCATTGGCAACAAATATCAGTCATTTTAAGTGATCAGTTCACTCTGTTCATTGAGAAAATGTCTGCCAAATAGGCTTCTAAATAACTAGTTTTCAGTTGCTCTTTCACCTGAAATAGAATTGAATGAAATAAGCCACTAGTTGAGCTTACCACAATCACACAAGTGTTCT
>SJYV01021149.1:14408-37158 GCA_006410875.1 Neotragus pygmaeus
AACTCTACAAGTGGTATTGGCTTGGCCAAGAAGTTTGTTTGGGTTCGTCCATACTACCTTATGGAAAAACCTGAAAGAACTTTTTGGCCAACCTAATAGTTTTGCAACCTAATGGTTTCTTTAAAGATAGATTTCAATATAGAATCTGAAACCGTATCATTGAACTTTGCATCTTTTTAATATTAAAATTCATCAGTCTGTTTTGCACTATGAATGGTGTACCCACTCGTGAGTTTATGTCATGCATTGGTTATTTGGAAAATATTGGTTCACTGAATTTTGCAAATCTTCCAAATTGGTTCACTTCTCATTATGCAATAGCAAAAAAAATCACATTTGTTAATATCACCATCAATCTCATCAGAAGAGTCTTTAATAATGGAAAGCTATCAAGCTCACAGTGGCAGATATGTTTATCGTAATTTAATTTTTGCTCAAAAGTTCAAAGTTTGTCATTGGCAACAAATATCAGTCATTTTAAGTGATCAGTTCACTCTGTTCATTGAGAAAATGTCTGCCAAATAGGCTTCTAAATAACTAGTTTTCAGTTGCTCTTTCACCTGAAATAGAATTGAATGAAATAAGCCACTAGTTGAGCTTACCACAATCACACAAGTGTTCTGTCTCATTTTGTCACACAGAAAAATAGAGAGGCTGGTGTTCAATGGTAGAAATATAATACAATTTATAATTTTTATTCCTTCATCAAAAAATATATTTTTTAAACTCCAAGGGCAAGGTGGTAAAGAATACAGTTCTTCCTGTATAATTTGATGCTGTGGTTTGATTTTGTGTGAAGATTCCGAGTTTTTTTTTTACCATTGCTATATGCTATCATTGCAAATGTCAGCAAAGGGAAAAAGACAAATAAGGTAAAATATGACAAAAAGAGTTTTGATCTCATGTTTCCCCTGAAATGATCTTGGGGACTTTTTCAGGACTGCTACCCTAGGTAATACTGAGAAGGAGCATATTTTTATCTGTATTTTCTTCTGCAAACTGGCTACTCCCTATGCCAATTTGTCTAGTGGGTTATCTTTTTCTTATTGATTTTAGGAGTGAGATGTATACATATGTGTGTATATATATACATATACATGCATATACACACATATACACGCATATACACACATATACATGTATATACATGGGTTTCTCAGGTGGCGCTAGTGGTAAAGAATATGCTTGCCAATGCTGGAGATACAAGGGGCGTGGGTTCAATCCCTAGGTTGGGAAGATTCTCTGGAGGAGGAAAGGGCAACTCCAGTACTCTTGCCTGGAAACTTCCATGGACAGAAGAGCCTGGTGGGCTGCAGTCCCTGGTGTTGCAGAGTTAGACATGACTGAAGCGGCTGAGCCCACATAGCACATTTGTGTTTATATAGGGAAGAGTGATTATGCAGTGAAAGGAGTTCAGTCGCGTCCGATTCTTGGCGACCCCATGGACTATACAGTCCATGGACTCCTCCAGGCCAGAACACTGGAGTGGGTAGCCTTTCCCTTCTTCAGGAGATCTTCCCAAAAAAGGAATCGAACCCAGGTCCCCCGCATTGCAGGTGGATTCTTTTCCAGCTAAGCCTCCAGGGAAGCTCTATAAACTAATATATATATTATATATATATATTACAAATATTTCTTCAGGAATAGGGCAAAACCTAAATAATTATGAGCCTCTGTACATAGTAAAACGTGACATTGCATGGAATGATATATTGACAGAAAGTCCTGAAAGATATAGTTTATTGTAAAAAAAAAATGGCACGTTTCAGAAAACATCAAGTGTATTATGGATAAATTACTGTACCCAATCAAAAACTGTTTTTAAAAAATATATATAATTGTATAACAGTTATATATATGTAATATATACACACTTATATGTAATGCATAACTATTTTGAATATAAATCATATACATAGATGTAAAATATATTTAAAGGTGTAGGAAAATCAACAATATCTGGAAGGGTTAACTCCAAAATTATATCACCAAATGATAGTAATCATTATTTTAGATGGATGGGAGGACCGACAACAGAAAGTTCTATCAATTGTGACTTTTGATTTATTTGACATTACATCTTTTTACAAGTAGGATATAGTTATGAATTTATTAACAAAATTGATAACTTTTAAAAATTATGGAAATCTGGCTTCTTAAACCTTGTAGAATCATTCACAAGAGGAAATCTTCCCATTCCGTGTGCCGCAGGAAGAAGAACAGTGCGTACATACTTGAAAAAACGATGACAGTGTTTTCTGGAAGCTCCAGTGCTTGCTTTTGGTTTCCCCCTCCTGAGAAATGATGCCTACCTAACCTGTTATGGAACTCTGGGCCCAAGTGTTCACTAAACTTAAAGTGACCTTTCCGTTTTCCATTTTCCAAATTCTGACTAACTAATATAAATAAGCCTAATTCAATATTTATATGAATATTACTGTTACTTAAAATGTTACTGTTACTTAAAATATTTGGATCAGCTTGTTTGATTTAAATATTAGTGACTGACTTTTACACTTTTGTAACTGCCTAACTTTCTTATATTTACTGTAGGAAAATAAATATGGTTACATTTTCAGCCCCCAGGGAACTATTTAAGGGGTTTAAAGCAAATATTACTCTAGTATTGAGTTCGTATAAGAAATGAGATCATAAAAGCTAATGTCAAAGCAGGAAAAGCTGGAGCAAGTTAATTTCCTAAGTATGATCTTCTGAAGTTATACCGACTTCATAACCTCTCATGGTTCATACCAATAGAACACGTACTTGGTAACAACCACAGATGTCCATGTAACATCTTTTGTCCAGATGACCCTCAAGTGTTTTATGAATGGATTCCCCTCCATGCGGCTGTGTCTGGCTCAGCCCACGTGTGTGAAGGTCCCCGCCTTACTACGCTGTCATTGTGTGTGAGAAGGGAGGCAAGCCCATCCTGTTTATCCCTTATGCCCTGGAAACAGCATGATTTACCCAGCAGAAGGCACATTTCCTTCCTCCCTGATGAGGAAAGAGCACAGGATATCTTTGTAATATTAGTTTAAATGCCTTACTGCCCGTGGAAAAGGATGAAGTAAACTAAAACGGATCTGGGGTCCACCCTAGTCAGGGTACTTTGATAGGTCCTTTACACGTTCTAGATAATTGCATCTTCATAACAACCCCGTGAGATGAGGTTATTATCATCTGCATTTTACAGCTGTGGAGGTGAGTCTTGCCTGAGATCTCGTGTTAGAGTCAGGACTTCTCCCCACTGTTTCTGATCTCAGCAGCCAAGCCTGGTCATCCCGATTTCCTTCCTGCTGGAGGAGATAACAGCAGAGCAGATAGAACATTCCCTGAACTCTCTTCCTCTCTCTAGCATAAGGCGGTGCTCTTTACCACCCTACCTGCTCCTTGGCCAGTCGACATGGGTGGCGATTGTCCTCAACCACCTTCCGACTGCCGTACTCTCTCTAGAAGCTCATAGCTCTTAGGTTGCACTCAGGCAGACCTTGCACCCGCTGTCAGGATCACTTCATGTCTCCCCTGCCTTTCCTAAGCCAGAATCTTGAAAGGCTCTTCTAGCCTTGTCTCCAATCCCTTTCTATTTGTTCCCTGCCAAGCCACTGAAGCTGGGCTTCTTCCGCTTTCCCCCTGTGCTGAATGTACCTCTCAAGGATATGCCGCACCCACATATTGGCAAAAGGATACTTGTGTGTTTATTTCCTGGATCTTTCTCTTGTGATTGCAATAGTCCCTACTGAGAGGCTCAAGACCCTCGACTTTCATGGTACCGTCATCCCAGTTCTTCTACTCCCCTGGCCATTTTCCTGTTGAGTCCTTTTCATCCTCCCCCTCCTGCCTTGTGTGGCTCGTACTTGCTTGTGAAAGTCAGTGGTTAATTCTTCAGGAACTTTGTGAGCCCCTTCATGTCGTGTTGATAGCTTGGAATTGGCTATCTAGAGTATTCACACCATGGAGATTGGCAACTGTTAAATATCAGCTCCCCCACAAGAGGATTAGACATTCATCAGTCCCCATTGTTTCTACTCCTGCATAATGAGGGTATTTCTTAGAAGAATCATTCTGAAATTTTCTTCTCACTTGACACGTATTTTCTCCAACACACACACACGCGCGCAGGATCTTATGGTTTTAACAGACACCTGCACCATTGCACCTATCTGCAGACATGAACTCACTCCAGAATTTGAGACCTGCATATCCCCCTGATCACTTCCCGAAAATGTCTATTTGGATGTTGAACTAAGTTCTCCACGTCCCAACCTGAACTCACCATCTGCTGCTTCTCCTATAACGGCTCCATCGTGTTACTTTCATCTATTCCAGAAATTTGCTGGGACCTCTCTCTCGTCTTTTCATGCTGAGCCCAAGAAAGCATTGTCAAAACGAGTTCTCATTCTAGAAGTAGTTCTTGGAGTGGGAACATGAAGGAAATGGTGATTTGGGGTGACAGGGTGGTTTTCATTTGGATACTTAGACTTTTGAAATTTCTGCAGTGTGGGAAATTTGACATCTGAAATCTATGCAGTGAAAACAGCATCCTCCTCTGTGCTCAAGGAAGGGAGGAAATAAGCTCATGTAAATTAAGCATACTGGATGCTTTTAGAAGCTTTTTCTTCATCAGTTGACTTAATCTTCTGGATATTCCTGTGACTTAGGTATTACCATAATATTTTTCCACACAGGAAAAGTTGAACCTCAGCTAAAATAAATAGCTTGTCCAGAGAGCCCAGTTAGTAGGGGTAGAGCCATTATTCAGACAGATCCATGGGGTTTCAAAGGCTGTGATCTTTGCATTACCACCCAGTGCCTGTGGCTAGGTGGTTTTCTGTGCATGAAACTGGCCACTGGCAACTGAAATGGCCCCTTGCCCTCCCCGCAGGCAGAGCTCCAAAAGTCTTCATCCTTTCTAGCACAGCCTTCGTGTTCCCCACCTGTAAAACCTCGCCTGCCACCCAAGGTCCTAGGTAGTTCAGTCAGTTCTGCTCAGTCACTCCACCATGTCTGGCTCTTTGCGGCCTCATGGACTGCAGCATGCCAAGCTTCTGTGTCCTGCACCAACTCCTGGGGCTTGCTCAAACTCATGTCCATTGAGTCTGTGGTGCCATGCCAACCATTTCATCCTCTGTCATCACCTTCTCCTACTGTCTTCAATCTTTCCCAGCATCAGGGTCTTTTCAGTGATTTTGGAACCCACCCCCACCAAATAAATCTCTCACTGTTTCCATTGTTTCTCCGTCTGTTTGCCATGGAGTGATGGGACTGGATGCCATGATCTTTGTTTTCTGAATGTTGAATTTTAAGCCAACTTTTTCACTTTCCCTTTTCACTTTCATCAAGAGGCTCTATAATTCCTCTTCGCTTTCTGCCATAAGGGTGTTGTCACCTGCATATCTGAAGTTATTGATATTTCTCCAGGCTATCTTGATTCCAGCTTATGCTTCATCCAGCCCAGCATTTTGCAAAATGTACTCTGCATGTAAGTTTTAAAATAAGCATGGTGACAATATACAGCCTTGAAGTACTCCTTTCCCAATTTGGAACCAGTCTGTTGTTCCATTTACCAGTTCTAACTGTTGCTTCTTGATCTGCATACGGATTTCTCAGTAGGCAGGTAAGATGGTCTGGTATTCCCATCTCTTTCAGAATTTTCCACAGTTTGTTGTGATCCACACAGTCNCTTTTTAATTTAATCATGAAATGATACAATTAGAAAATCTTAGAGCATAATTAGCATAATGAGTTAAAGGAGATGCAGAAAATAAAAATGACTTATCCAAGATAATATAGTAAGTAGCAGAGCTTATATGGGAACACTAATGCTCTGACAGCCAGTTTATTTTATTTTATGTTTTTTTCCTCATGAAATGGTAATTTAGGAGAAACAAGTTAGCATTTATAGCTTATCAGCTCTCACTTAGGAGAAACCTAAAACAAATAATATTTGTAAAGCAAGACTGAAGCAAATGTTATATTTTGCACTTACTCATCAAAAGAACATATTTTCTGATGCTTCCCACATTGTGTTCAGTTAACAGTTAACTGAATTGTAGAACGCTCAGTTGGTGTCTGTAGAGAATTGGAGAATTGTTTGCTCTGAGGAAGATTCCCAGACATCTGATGTCAGAAGTATTCAGGGCAGGGGTAGTGGAGAACAGAGGGAAAAATACAGTGTTCCCTTAAAGAGTCATTTGCAAATCTGAAAGTAAGAGCTGAGAATTTGAGAAGAAAGCAGTGGCTGAGAATGAGAGATCTTATGCAGATTTATCAGCAGTGATACTAGGTTAAGAGAATAATATTGCAATTCTAATATTTTAAGGAAGAGAAGTCTTGGAGAAACTTCTGGCTTTCCTTCCATTGGTAATCCCATTAGGTTCCCAATGATTGGCNCAAGAATACTGAAGTGGTTTGTCATTCCCTTCTCCAGTGGACCACATTCTGTCAGACCTCTCCACCATGGCCCGCCCATCTTAGGTGGCCCCACAGGGCATGGCTTAATTTCATTGAGTCGACCAAGGTCTGGTCCGTGTGTTTAGATTAGCTAGTTTTCTGTGATTATGGTTTCAGTGTGTCTGCCCTCTGATGCCCTCTCACATCACTTACCATCTTACTTGGGTTTCTCTTACTTTCAACGTGGGATATGTCTTCACAGCTGCTCTAGCAAAGCACAGCCACTGCTCCTTACCTTGGACAAGGTGTATCTCCTCACCACCGCCCCTCCTGACCTTGAGTGTGATGGGGCTCCTCTCGGCTAATCCCTTTATGGTGACATCAGATGCTCATGACATTCAGTTCCCACCAGACCCTGCAGGCAGGCGCTGCAGAAGGCTAACCCTTGGAATAGATGGGGAAAGAGTAGAANTGTGATGGGGCTCCTCTCGGCTAATCCCTTTATGGTGACATCAGATGCTCATGACATTCAGTTCCCACCAGACCCTGCAGGCAGGCGCTCCAGAAGGCTAACCCTTGGAATAGATGGGGAAAGAGTAGAAACAGTGTCAGACTTTATTTTTGGGGGGCTCCAAAATCACTGCAGATGGTGATTGCAGCCATGAAATTAAAAGATGCTTACTCCTTGGAAGAAAAGTTATGACCAACCTTGATAGCATATTCAAAGGCACAGACCTTACTTTGCCAACAGAGGTCCATCTAGTCAAGGCTATGGTTTTTCCAGTAGTCATGTATGGGTGTGAGAGTTGGACTGTGAGGAAAACTGAGCACTGAAGAGTGGATGCTTTTGAACTGTGGTGTTGGAGAAGATTCCTGAGAGTCCCTTGGACTGCAAGGAGATCCAACCATTCCATTCTAAAAGAGATCAGTCCTGGGTGTTCTTTGGAAGTACTGATTCTAAAGTTGAAACTCCAGCATTTTGGCCACCTCATGTGAAGAGTTGACTCATTGGAAAAGACTCTGATCCTGGGAGGGGTTGAGGACAGGAGGAGAAGGGGACAACAGAGGATGAGATGGCTGGATGGCATAACCAACTTGATGGACGTGAGTTTGGGTGAACTCTGGGAGTTGGTGATGGGCAGGGAGGCCTGGCGTGCTGCAGTTCATGGGGTTGCAAAGAGTTGGACATGACTGAGTGACTGAACTATGTCTGTAAGAAAATCAAAGTAGATGTTCTAATACAGTTTTTAAAGGCCAAATGTGGGCTGGCATGAGAGTATGACAGACTCTAGGGGCTGAAGACAGAAATCTTCACACAAACTTGCAGACTTCCCCAGAACTCCATCAGGCTCCCACAAAGAAGAATGGAAGAGACCTGAGAGAAAGCCACGCCCCTAGATGGGGGAGGGAAAAAGCAGCCACAGCGAGAACTGCCAAAACTCATTACAACTATGAATGAGCAGTCTTCCCTTGTGGTTCAGCTGGTAAAGCATCTGCCTGCAATGCTGGAGACCCAGATTCAATCCCTGGGTCAAGAAGATTCCCTGGAGAAAGAAGTAGCAACTCATTCCAGTATCCTTTCCTGGAAAATCCCATGGACAGAGGAGTCTCATGGGCTATAGTCCACAGGGTCACAAGAATCCAACATAACTTAATGACTAAACAACCACCACCAAACTTCAGGGGAAAGGTAAAAATTATGTAGCNTCACATGGAGAGGGTTCTCACTGGAGCCTCCTTTAAAAGGGCACTACTCCCAGCCACGAGAGTGGAGCTTTACTGACCTAATTTCCTCCCAGAGGCCTTACCTCCTCATATCACACCTCAGGTGTTAGGTTTCAACACATGGATTTTGGGAGGACACAAACATCCAGACAATAGCTTTATTGAACCCTTGGTTTGGACTTGGTC
Organism: Neotragus pygmaeus; assembly: GCA_006410875.1. NCBI lineage: Eukaryota > Metazoa > Chordata > Mammalia > Artiodactyla > Bovidae > Neotragus > Neotragus pygmaeus. The sequence goes on from SJYV01021149.1 coordinate 22,713, forward strand.
ATGTAACATGCTTTGGCTTATGAGATGTTATTAATGGAAGAAGAGCTACATAAGGGACTTGAAATATGTTTATGGAGTTGGGTTGGTCCATTTATATTTGCCATTCACTATGAGAACATGACATGGAACAACAGACTGGTTCCAAATAGGAAAAGAAGTACGTCAAGACTGTATATTGTCACCCTGCTTATTTAACTTCTATGCAGAATACATCAGGAGAAATGCTGGGCTGGAAGAAGCACAAGCTGGAATCAAGATTGCCGGCAGAAATATCAATAACCTCAGATATGCAGATGACACCACGCTTATGGCAGAAAGTGAAGAGGAACTAAAAAGCCTCTTGATGAAAGTGAAAGAGGAGNTGGGGTTGCAAAGAGTTGGACACGACTGAGTGACTGAACTGAACTGAACTGAATGAGAACATGCCACAGGCAGTCCACTGACCCGAGGAACAGATTCAGATCCAATCTTTAGCCAAGCCTATTGAGCCCAGGAGGTCTTCAAGGCCACCCCAGCCAACATGTAGACATAAGAACAAGAATAAATTATTGCTCCTTTAAAGCACTGAGCTTGGGAGTTGTTTATTATGGAGTAATAGCTAACTGATACACTATGTGAAAAATTAGTTTTATAACCTTAGATTAATCCTTGTGTTAGTGATGAAATGAAGATGAGTGGATATCAAAAGTAAACTCACAAGCCAATATAAAGGCTATATAAGCAACTATTGAACTACTTGTCTTTGACATTTTGTTAAATATGGAATTTCTGCTACATTTTTGAAGTATCTTTCTTTGTACATGTTGATCTTTCACAGTTCAGTTCAGTTCAGTCACTCAGTCGTGTCCGACTCTTCGCGACCCCATGAATCACAGCATGCCAGGCCTCCGTGTCCAATCACCATCTTTCACAAAGGGTCCTCTAATTCCTTGAAATTTTTGACAAAACTTTAAAGTACAGGAGGCACTAGGTACATTCCTTTAAAAATAACTTTTCAAATGACAGCCACTTTATTTTCTCCCAGGGGAAGTATTTCCCATACAAAATTTGCATTTTACAGAACAGCAGGTTTCGTGAGCCTCCTGTCACTGCAATTGAGTTGTAATTATGATAAAGTGCAGGTAAATGGCGTTGCATTTTAAAGAGCTTTCAAGGGACTGGGAAAACTTTAATATGCACTTCAAACATTGAAAATCCCAAAGAAGTTATTCAGAAGGATCAGGCTTGGTAGAATCAAGTCCTCAAATATAGAAAAATATGTTTTATATCAAAGTTATCATGTTTGATAAAGAGGAACGATGAAAGGCAGTGCTTCTCAAACTTTAATGTGCAAATTCTGATTCAGCAGGCCTGGTAGGACCCATGATGCTCCATTTCTAACAAGCTCCCGAGTGATGCTGCTGCTGCTGGTCATACTTTGAGTTGTTGTTGTTCGATCCCTAAGTCATCTCCAACTCTTTGTGATCCCATGGACCACAGTATGCCACGCTTTTCTGTCCTCCACTGTCTCCCAGAGTTTCCTCAAATTTATATCCACTGAGTCGGTGATGCTATCTACCTATCTCATCCTTCGTCACCCCCTTCTCTTTTTGCCTTCTATCTTCCTGAGCATCAGGGTCTTTTCCAGTGAGTCAGCTCTTTGCATCAGGTGGCCAAGGTATTGGAACTTCAGCTTCAGCACCAGTCCTTCGGATGAATATTCAGGGTTGATTTCCTTTAGGATTGATTGGTTTGATCTCCTTGCAGTCCAAGGGACTCTCAAAAATCTTCTCCAGCACCACAGTTCAAAAGCATCAATTCTTCAACACTCAGCCTTGTTTACAGACCAGCTCTCACATCCATACGTGACTACTGGAAAAACCATAGTTTTGACTATACAGGCCTTTGTTGGCAAAGTGATGTCTCTGCTTTTTGATATGCTGTCTAGGTTTGTCATAGCTTTTCTTCCAAGGAGCAAGTGTCTTTTAAAAATTCCATGGCTGCAGTCACTGTCCACAGTGATTCTGGAGTCCAAGGAAAGAAAATCTGTCACTGATTCTACCTTTTCTCCATATATTTTCTGTGAAGTGATGAGAGTGGATGCCATGATCTTAGTTTTTTTAATGTTGAGTTTTAAGTCAGCTCTTTCACTCTCCTCTTTCACCCTCATCAAGAGACTCTAGTTCCTCTTCACTTTCTGCCATTAGAGTGGTATTATCTGCATATCTGAGGTTGTTGATATTTCTCCCAGAAATATTGATTCTAGCTTGTGCTTCATCTAGCCTGGCATTTCGCATGATGTACTCTGCATGTAAGTTAAATAAGCAAGGTGACAATATACAGCCTTGATATACTCCTTTCCCAATTTTGAACCAGTCAGTTGTTTCATATTCAGGTCTAACTGTTGCTTCTTGACCTTCATAGTCTCTCAGGAGACAGGTAAGGTGGTCTGGTATTCCCATCTCTTTAAGAATTTTCCACAGTTTGTTATGATCCACACAGTCAAAGGCTTTATTTAGGGTAGTCAATGAAGCAGAAGTAAATGTTTTTCTGGAATCCCCTTGTTTTTCCCATGATCCAGCAAAAGCTGGCAATTTGATCCCTGGTTCTTCTGACTTTTCTAAACCCAGTTTGTACGTGTGGAAGTTCTCAGTTCACATTCTTTGGCATTGCCCTTCTTTGAGACTGGAATGAAAATTGACCTTTTTCAGTCCTGTGGCCACACTTTGAGTAGCACTGCTCAATAGAGTCCCTCAGAGAGTCCCCTCCAGGGTTGAGGTCCAGGTACCCACAGTGGTGACCTGTTCACTGATGCTTTCTTGTGACTTTTTCTCCCTTCACACTCTCAAGTTCTCCCTCCCTCAGCATATATCCTGGAGTCACCTCCCATATTAACTACTCAATGCAGAATCTCCTTTGAGGAAACCTGAAACTAAGACATACCTGCACTGCATATACACATGTGATTATCTTTCTCCTGCACTGATCTGAAAGCCCCTTGAGGAAGTGGGTTCTGTTCATAATCACACAGGGCTTGGCACAGAGCCGGTGCTTGAAACAAATTTGGTTCACCTATTGCGGCCATGGTGGTCCTACCTCCAGCCTGTGGTCACCCCATGACCAATCGACTCAACTGAAGATGGTACCCCACAGGCACCTTCATGCCCATCTAAGTCTGGGGGTGAGCATCCTTCCGACACTGAAGTGTACAGAAGGGATCTCAACACCAAGATGGAGAAGCAAGAGGCTCCCCCTAACCTCTACTTCACTACCCTCCCTTTTCTAAAGACTGTGGGCCAACTTCAGGGGGCAGTGAAACGGTCCAGACTGCCCAGAATCCAAAAGCACAGGCTCCTGTATCCATAGATGCTCACAATCTGTGGGCCCCAATGAGACACCAGTAACTTTGAGTTGGCCTCTTTAAGTACTGTCTCTAAGCTGGTCAAGAGCTACCACAGAGTTCTGGGGTGCCATCACTCCTTCCTGCCATCAATGATGAGGAAGGGAAGACATTGAAAAGTTATTTTTTTCACTGACTTCTGAACAAAACCCGTGTTCCCAGCCATGACTCATCTTTTCTCTGAGTGGATTTCTCTCCTTCATCCTTTGCCCATATAAAACCAGAACTTGGGGAGAACTCTAATGTTAGAAAGCAGTTTCCAAAGTGGGGTACAGATGGCACAAGGGGTACAGGAGATGGCACACTAGAGTCAGGTGAAAGAACATATTCATCGTTGAACTAATTTTTTATGTGGAAGTAAGCTTTACCAATGTTAAATACATGGATAGATGCAAGTGCACGTAATAATTTATAAATGAACATACATATTTCAGGGATGCACTGTCAAACAGCTTTTACTGATGAGATGTGTGGCCCAAAAAGTATGGAGACCACCCACTAGTTAGAAAACCTTGTAAGCTTTTCTTTTTTTGGTGCATTGTGCAGTTTGCGGGATCTTACTTCCCCGACCAGGGATCAAACCTGTGCCCCCTACATTGGGAGCACAGAATCTTACACACTGGACTGCCAGGGAAGTCCCCCTCGTAAACTTCTGATGACTCAAATTTCCCCTCCAACCAGTCCCCATCACCATGCCTGTCAAGGACAGTGCTGCACTCAAAATGCAACCCAGTGCTTAAAGAGCAGCTGAAAGAAGGGCAGAGGGGAAGGGGTAATACAGAGAGCCCCAGTCTACGGGTTGAGCCCTGGGATGAGTGCTGTTCCATCCCTCTCGGGAAAAGTTTTCTGTCTGTCTCATCTGTTTCCTTTGCTCTCCCCAGCCCAGGGAGAAAATGTCAATTCACTATCCAGCCATCTTAACTGAACTTCCTGGAGACATTGGATTACTGTTGCCTGAAAACAACCCAGTGGGCAGCCTTGAGGAAGTGGGATTTCCAGTCACATATCCCTGGGGCTCTTTGAAGTGGACAAAGTTAAATCTCTGCTTGGAGGGCCAGGTGTGCTGGGATGCAGCCAGGTGGACCAGGTAACAGCCCCCTCCTCTACCCAGCCCTGCCTTGCTTCATATCATAGTGCCCCGAGCCAGCCAGCCAGGCAAGGGCAGCAGAGTTTACAAGTCCAGCAACCTGAGCGCCTCCAGAAAGTCTGCTTGTGCATGAAACATCCTCTGCCCACCTGCCCACTCTCAAGATCTTCCACGAGCCCAGGAGACTCTGTCCTCTGCTGTCATTGGAGCAATCTGGGGAGTATGCCTTTGGCGACTCTTACACAGTACCACCAAGTTTCCAAGTTCTCAGCTTTGTACTTGCTCGGGGAGAGACGGGGCTGGGTGCCTGGGGACCTTCTCCTCCGTGTGCTGTGTATCAAAAAGACCAGAAGCAACGCTGGCCCAGAGACAGGATGTGCCCCAACCATGAGGTGTTGGGTGCCAAGGTGACAGGATGAAACGGTATGTAACTGCTGTCCTCATTCACTGAGCAATGTGGTAATTACCTAACTGAAGATGAAAGGGCTATCTGCAGGCAGTGGTGGTGGTCAGTGTTTTCTATTGCACTTCTACCTTCAACATGCCCTTTCCTGCTTCCTGGTAATGACAATAATTTGCACTTTCAAGCCTGTCCCTTCTGATTTATTCTTCCCTATTATTTCATTCATTTCGTAACAAACCCACTGGGAAGTCAGGGAAAAAAAAAGATTTTTTTATCTTTAAAAGGGAAAATCTGGACAAGTATTCTTTGTCCTGATAAATGCAGACCATGTGTCACGAATGCTCTGCCACCAAAAACAGACTGTGAATCAGCGCTTCCGCCCTGTTTGTAATTTGGGTCTTTGTAGAACCATCCTGGCAATGAATGAGTTCCTGTCATCGGTCTGGCAGAACTGAGGTTCTTCTTTGTCTTTAAATGACACTGTTATTGTTTTTTCTGTGCCCAGTAGCAATTCTTCTTAGTGACCCTGGTCTGTTTAAACGCTGACTGTCTGTGGTACAACAGCTCTGCTGATGCCACTTGGCCAGATGTCAGCTTGGTGCCCATCGATTGTTAAACTGTCTGATGACAAAGGAATAAGTTACCACTTCTTGATTTGAGGCAGTTATGATTCTGCTCCCCTGGCCTCCACTCTGTCTTTGATTGCAGGGGGAAATGGTTGTCTTGGCTAATGTTAAAAGACAGATCTAAGTGTGGTTGGAAAGTCTGTTCCAGGCATTGTCAGAGCAGGACTGTAATACTGTATAACTCTGGACCACAGCTCCTGGTAGGGCCCTATTTACCCTTTGTGGCTCACAAACCACTCAAGCTAGGACCCTTGTCAACTCTGCATCTTCCCACATTACATTCAATCCTCTAAAATGCCTCCCTCTGACTTTGAAAACCCTAACCTATCCTTTGAGAAGGCTCGGTTCAAAAGTCCTCTCTGATGGTTCCTGACCCCTCCCCAGCCCAGGAGAAGCCTAGTGTAGCCCAGATGTTTGGAGTTAAGAGTAAGCTCCATGCCAGGAAAAATTTATGTTCCAGTCTATACTGCTTCAAACCCTCAATTCTATTTCCCTTAAAGCCCAAACCCTTTCCCAAAAGCCTGTAAATTTGGCCTTATGGAGATCAAAATGGTCTTGCATCCCTGTTACAGCCTCTGTTTTTTCCTTAATTTGTTTATTTTTAATTAGAGGATAATTGCTTTACAATACTGTGTTGGTTTCTGCCATACATCAATATGAATCAGCCATAGGTATACACATGTCTCCTCTCTCTTGAACCTCCCTCACATCTCCATCAACAGATGAATGGATAAAGAAATTGCAGTACATATANACCGAAAACAGACTGTGAATCAGCGCTTCCGCCCTGTTTGTAATTTGGGTCTTTGTAGAACCATCCTGGCAATGAATGAGTTCCTGTCATCGGTCTGGCAGAACTGAGGTTCTTCTTTGTCTTTAAATGACACTGTTATTGTTTTTTCTGTGCCCAGTAGCAATTCTTCTTAGTGACCCTGGTCTGTTTAAACGCTGACTGTCTGTGGTACAACAGCTCTGCTGATGCCACTTGGCCAGATGTCAGCTTGGTGCCCATCGATTGTTAAACTGTCTGATGACAAAGGAATAAGTTACCACTTCTTGATTTGAGGCAGTTATGATTCTGCTCCCCTGGCCTCCACTCTGTCTTTGATTGCAGGGGGAAATGGTTGTCTTGGCTAATGTTAAAAGACAGATCTAAGTGTGGTTGGAAAGTCTGTTCCAGGCATTGTCAGAGCAGGACTGTAATACTGTATAACTCTGGACCACAGCTCCTGGTAGGGCCCTATTTACCCTTTGTGGCTCACAAACCACTCAAGCTAGGACCCTTGTCAACTCTGCATCTTCCCACATTACATTCAATCCTCTAAAATGCCTCCCTCTGACTTTGAAAACCCTAACCTATCCTTTGAGAAGGCTCGGTTCAAAAGTCCTCTCTGATGGTTCCTGACCCCTCCCCAGCCCAGGAGAAGCCTAGTGTAGCCCAGATGTTTGGAGTTAAGAGTAAGCTCCATGCCAGGAAAAATTTATGTTCCAGTCTATACTGCTTCAAACCCTCAATTCTATTTCCCTTAAAGCCCAAACCCTTTCCCAAAAGCCTGTAAATTTGGCCTTATGGAGATCAAAATGGTCTTGCATCCCTGTTACAGCCTCTGTTTTTTCCTTAATTTGTTTATTTTTAATTAGAGGATAATTGCTTTACAATACTGTGTTGGTTTCTGCCATACATCAATATGAATCAGCCATAGGTATACACATGTCTCCTCTCTCTTGAACCTCCCTCACATCTCCATCAACAGATGAATGGATAAAGAAATTGCAGTACATATATACAATGGAATATTACTCAGCAGTGAAAAGGAACACATTTGAGACAGTTCTAATGAGGAGGATGAACCCAGAGCATATTGTACAGAGTGAAGTAAGTCAGAAAGAGAAAAGAAGCCTCTGTTCTATACTGCATCGATCCAGAAGGGAAATGTAACCCCTCCAACCATTTGCACTTTAAACAACAGCAACAGCAAAGAGATCAGCCAGCCCTGTAGCAGATCTCACTGAAGGACGAGGACAGGGGATGGGGGAGAAGTCAGGGGCCAGGGGCACACAGTATATCACTTCATACGTGACAATCTAATTTAGATGCTCCTGTTCCTCAAAAGCCTTTTTTCCAACCAATGGCAGTCTCTCCATATGGACAGTCTCCTACTCTGCCCTGACTTCTTGTCTTTGACTAGAGAATTGCTTGGCCAACTCCCAGGGCCTCTCTGATGCCTTGGCCCCACTGAAAACTCAGGGTTTAAGTGTCCTAAGTTCTGACCCAGGAACTCACCCAGAGACCATTCTCTACCTGCATAGAGCATGGGACTCACTGTTTGGATATCATTTCCCTCCTAGTTACAGGATCCACTCCTTCATCTGTATACAGAGCATTCTGTGTGTTTCCCTATGGTCATCGCAGATATACATCCTTTATGTGCATGCCTGGATTGACGTGGTGCATTTTGTCTTTAAACCATGATTTGTGGTGAGACACTGAAAAGTTCAGGTGAGCAGATTTGTGAGTTTAATAGCTTTGATTTTTCTAGTGTAAGGAATATATTGTATAGGGCAAAGAGATTATAGACAGACAAATTAGGAGACTTCCTATAGAGTTCAGGAAGGAATCAAGACAGATTAGATTAAGACAGTGATGGAGGAGAAGTTTTTGGAAGCAAAAACAGGATTTATGAATTGGCTGGATGTGGGTAGTGAAAAAGATGGAAGTGTGGACAATGCATGCAGACCTCTGGCTGGAAGAGTAAGTTCTATTCGTTGAGCTGGGGATGGGGAAGGAAGGCTCCTTTTTGGATATGTTTGATGAGAGATGTTGGCCAAGTGGAGAGGTCTGAGGGGTGAGTGGAGCCACAGTTGTAGAGCTCAGGCTGGTAGAGATCAGAGAGCTGTTGAGACCTGGATGGAGCTGGAAGCCGTCATCCCTTGTGGATGGGTTAGGACTGAGGGAACTGTGGAATTGACCTGGCTGAGGAAGAGCAGTCAGAAAGGTGGAAGGAAACTCCTGACCCAGGAAATAAGGACATCTAAAAAGGAGGAAATGAGTTTGTGGCTACTGAGCAGTCAAGTATTATGAAGGCTGGAAAACATCAGCTCCCTGATTGTGTGTCTGGATTCCACCAACCAATATAGAAACGGAAGCACAAGGTTGAGCAGAATCCTGATACGAGGATCAAGTCAAGTCACCTTGAGTTTAAGGTGCTTCTGGGGCATCCTGATGGAGATATCTGTGTGAAGATTATAAACACACATCCCTCCCTGAATTCAGCAACATGCCAGGCTGACATGCGGCACTAGACAGGTGGGAAAAAAAAAGATACGGTCCTGCCGTCTGGAAGCTTGCAGTCTAGGAAGGGAAATGAGACACAGAGTTAATGATGTTGGCAGGCCCTTTAGAGGAGGATGTGCAGTCAGAAGTGGGCAAAGTTGTACTGCCCAGAGACAGGAGGGAGAGGGGTCAAAGGTGTGTCTGCAACATTTCAAATCCATGTGTCTGGCTTGGTCTGCATTCTTCCTTCTTTGCTCTCTCACGGCTCCTTCACGGTGCCTCTTGTCCCTTTATTTTGACTGAATGATGCATGTGGGGTTTAGAAAACCTGTTCCTGCAGCAAAAGAACTTGTATTCCCCATGATCCTGAGCCTCTGTATTATACCCTGAGGCTCTGAACTACATGGGGTAAAGGAGACTCAGAGACCCCTGAGGTGCCTTTTTAAGAATACACATGCCATATATCTGGAGAAAACTCTAATTTGAAAATATATATGCACCCCAATGTTCATAGCAGCACTCTTCACAATAGCCAAGACATGAGAGCAACCTAAATGTCCCCAGACAGAGAAACGAATAAACAAAATGTGCTACAGACATACAATACCACTCAGCCATTAAAAAGAATGAAATAGTGCCATTTGCAGCAAAAGGAATGGACCTAGAGATTACCACACGAAGTCAGACAAGGACTATTATCATATGATATCACTTACATGTGGAATCTAAAAGAAATGATACAAATGAACTTATTTACAAAATAGAGATAGACTCACAGAAAACAAAATTATGGTTACCAAAAAGGAAAGGAGGAGAGGGATAAATTAGCAGGAGTATGGGATTATGCTAGTTTAGACGGTAGGCTGCAGTCCATGGAGTCACTAAGAGTCAGATAAGACTTAGCAACTTCACTTTCACTTTTCACTTTCATGCATTGGAGAAGGAAATGGCAACCCACTCCAGTGTTCTTGCCTGGAGAATCCCAGGGACGAGGGAGCCTGGTGGGCTGCCGTCTCTGGGGTTGCACAGAGTCGGACACGACTAGTCTATATAAACTAGTTAACCAACAAGGACCTACTGTATAGCACAGGGAACTATACTCAATTTCTTATAATAATATATAAGGGAAAAGAATCTGAAAAGGAATATATATATTGTACACACACATATATGTGTGTGAATCTCTTTGAATCACTGAATTACTTTGTTGTACACTTGAATCTAACACAGCATTGTAAATCAACTGTACTTCAATTAAAAAAAGTGAAGAATACATATGCCAATCCCCACTCCCCTTACAAAATCCAAACATTTCACAAAATTCTAGTCCCTAATCAAAATTCTAGCCCCACTCTGGCCTAAGACACTGGACGATGCTCAAAGTAGGTGTTCCTCAGAGACCAAGCAGAGTGAAGAGAAGGGAAGACATGGCGAGGTCCCCAGGTTTCCCGCCAAGGCCGCTGGGTCAGTGGCAGTTTCAGGAGCTGAAAATGTGGGAATAGATTTGGGGAGTTTGCTCACATTTTCACATAACTGATTTTGCAGTCTCCGCATTTTGCAATCAGCCACCATGAAAGACATCTGAAATGATCATCCTGAGTAACTGAGAGAGGTCCTTCATGGACTGCTGTGCCACTTCCTCCATTGTTTAAACCGAGCATTCTAGCTCTGCAACATGGTGACTGAGTTTATGGCTAACAATTTCTAACATTTTCACAACATCCTAGCCCAGGCATGAAGACAAATCTCATCCCATCTGTTTTTCCTGCTAATGGGTCAGTGATGTCCCCACAGATAATTATAGCAATTACACACAAAATAACATGTTTACTTTGGAAAGCTAGACTTAGTGTTTGTGACTGGGTAGCTCTGACAGAGGCACAGCTGTTCCTAAGAGGGTGAAGGTCTTCACTCTTTTTCATCTGTAAGCAAAAGCCACACGGAACCCCTCTTGTCAATTACCAGGAAAAAAAAAATGTTATTGAGGATGCTGTCTGTTACGCTGCCTGGGGTCCTTTATTTATTTTGGAATTATGCTCCAAGAAACAATGACACTGCCCTCCCAACTCATTGCTTCACTGACAGCTCTGCAAATTCTCAAGTTTCTGTAAGAAAGAATTATTATTACAGATGCCTAATATTCAAAGCGAATTGAGGTGAGCCGAACTCGAGTAGATTTTCTGTCATTTAATCTGTTTCCTCACCCCCTCTCCAGGTCCTATCCATTTCTCAAAGCTGAATGGCTTTGTTTATATAACTGTCCATGTTTGTTTCCCTTCTTTACAGATGCTTTTGATGCAGAATAACTTCCTCTCCATGTTTGTTTTTCTTGAGCTCAAGGGGAAGTTCTAATGCACTCCCTCCTTGCCCGTTGCTTATGATAACCAGTGTAACCTAAGTGGAGGGGATCTCAGATCCTCCCTGGTCACATGACTGTTTGGAAATAGTCAGCTCGTCTACTTCAGCTCTGTCCCCTCATCCTGACACTGTGATGCCACTGAATGCAGTGAGAAGGTTGCCAGTCTACTGGGCTCAGCTGTCCTCAGCGGGTGACAACCACTCATAACCCAGCCTTTGGGATGCACACTTCCTTTCCTTGACTTCCAACATACCATCTCCTGATTTTTCCTCTTATCTTAATAAACACACTGACACAGTGTGAGCAAGGAAGGAGTCAGCAAAGCCACTGAAAATAGCATAATGATACAGAAGAAAAGCAAGAGACGATTGAAGTCGCCACAGCCAAGAGAAGAAAAGAGTAGTTCATGCTGTCAAATGCTGCAAAGAGGACCAAGTCAGAAACAGTGAGACAGCACTGGGTTGGCAATATGGGGTCAAGCACACTTGGGCATGGATGATCTCAGCATAGCAGTGGAGATGAAGCCTGTACGGAGGAGTTAAGGAGAGATGAATCATGAACAAGCAGAGGCAGTGACTTTAGACAACTCTCTGGAAGAGGAGAGAAATGGGTCCTGGCAAGAAAAGAACATGTATCAAAGGAATTTTTGTTTTCATCTAGTAAGACATACGATTCTAGAGCATATTTGCATCCTGGTGGAACTAAGTCTATAGAGAGAGAAAGAGTATAGATGCAAGAGGGAGAGGTGGATACTTCCAGGAGCAACATCCTTGAAAGTGCAAAAGAGGAAAACAAGGATGCTCAACCAGGGTAACAAGTTGGCAAGGCAAAGAGCACAGGGAAAATGCGGTGAGATTTGGAGATTTGGTGGCTGGAGTTTGTTTCCATCTGATTGCTTCTATAGTCTTAGTAAAATACAAGCAAGGTCGCCAGCTGCAGACAGACACTTTACCGTCTGAGCCATCAGGGAAGCAAGAAAAGGAACATGGGGGAAGGAATTTGGGTTTGAGAAGACCAATGTATGAAATCATCATTGGAGAGAGTGAGAAAGAGGAAAACATCTGAGTAAGTGCCGTAAGAACTGTGACGCTGAATGCCCATTTGGGATTTGTGGTCCAGAATTTAAAATGAGGCTAAGGAAAATACAAGTACTGTGTGGAAAGCACTTAGCCCTAACCTGGTACATACTGCACACTTAGTAGGTGCAAGCTATTACTATATTGCCACATGAATATTTCTTTTTTCTTTGCTTAGATGAGGTACAATCCTATTAAAAAAGAAAAAGGAAAGAAAGAAACTGAATCTTGGCTGAGATTGTTTTACCAGCCTTGTAAATTCATTAATAAAGAAAATGTTTCCAATAAAGGTGATTAAACTCTAAAGTCTTGAAACCCTAGACCCAAGAAACTGACAAAATATGAGAAGGCAGGCAGCAGAGGATGAGATTGTTGGATAGCATCAGTGACTCAATGGACAGGAGTTTGAGCAAACTCCAGGACACAGTGAAAGACAAGGAAACCGGGTGTGCTGCAGTCCATGGGTTGCAGAGTCAGACACGACTCAGCGATTAAACAACAATAATCAATTTTAGAACATTCCCATTAACTCAAAAAAAGAAACTACATATTCAGTAGCTGCAACTACCCATTTCCCCTCAAACACATCCCCAGTCCTATGCAACAACTAATCTACTTTCTGTCTCTATAGCTTGGCCAATTTTAGATGATTCACGTAAGAGGGGTCACACAGTATGTGGTCTTCTGTGACGGGCTTCTTTCATTTGGCCTCATGTTTTCAAAGCTCATCCATATTGCAGCATGTATCATTCCTTTTTTGGATGAATATATTCCATTTATGGATATAGCAAATGTTGCTTATTCATTCATCAGTTGATGGACATTTGGGTGTCCTGGGTGTTTTAACACAATTGGTATGCTTTGCACTGGGTACAAAGTTTTACATGTTATCTATTGTGCCAATATTATCATTATAATAATATAATATTATAATATTTATATTATTAAATGTATCTATATCTTTTCATTTACCGTACATGTTTCTGAAACAAATGTTACTGTATTCCATTATGACTGCAAATTTGTCAATTTCTCAATATTTGTCTTTTTTTTGCCTCATATGCATTTTGCCAAATTGTAAAGAATATAAAAGTTTGTGACTCATATTCTTGGTCCAATATAACTATGATCCAGATAAACCATTCTTCTTTGTCCTGCTTAATGTAATTCTTGAATTCATTTTTCCCAATAGTAATATTGTTATACGCTGCTTTTCAACTAGCAGTTGGTTGCAATAACTTTTTCGGTCTCTTGTTATTTGACCTTAAATGTATCATAAATAGCAACTAGGTCAAGTTTTGTAGCCATTTTTAGTTAACAGAAAAATATAACATTCATCCTTGTGATTGCTGGTAATTATGTACTTTTAACATCTTTATTATGATTTAGTGTTTTAAATTTACTATATGATTTCTTGCTGCTCTTTTCTACATTTTCTTACCTTTAGTTGGATTCAAAAGAGCATGAAATTTCTATTCTTCTAAAAGTCACTCATAAAATATTTCACCCTCATTACATACCAATGTGATTTAGACATAACCATAATCTTTACTGATTTCTCTATGTACCTGTGCTCTTTTATTTATATCTTTCTCTTCTTTGAGTTTTAATATTTCTGGAGTGTGTCATCAATACTGCCCAGGGGAGTAAATTTTCTGAGTTTTTAAACATTTTGAAAAATGCCTTTGTCTTCTTCTCGCATATTATTTTGCCAAAATATAGGATTTCAGGCCCATAATATCAGAATTTTAAAGATGTTTTGTAATCTTTAATAATCCAGTGAAGGTAGTGTTTCAGCATTTCCTCCAATAACTGAGTTTTCTTTCGGAGGAAAGAAATGTCTAATCTGTTGATGACATACACGTATTGTTCAGTGCTGAATTTATTCTTCCCCAAAACATGTATTTTCTGACATTATTAGGGATCTTTTAATAGTGAAGATAACAAGCTAGCCATTTTGAGCGAATTACTATTCCCTTCTCTTTAATGATAGCATAACCCTTGATTATTACTATTAATTTCAATGATCTATCATTAAAGTTCCCACTGCAGGTTAAGTAGGTTTCTGGAGATGTGATTTTACTTTCGGCCTATGCAAATACTCATAAGAGTGAGTTCTGCTCTAACACAATTCTACTATAAAGTTAAAAAGCTAAGTTGCTCAGTCGTGTCCGACTCTTTGCGACCCCGTGGACTGTAGCTCACCAGGCTCGTCTGTCCATGAGATTCTCCAGGCAAGAAT
>SJYV01021150.1:0-15487 GCA_006410875.1 Neotragus pygmaeus
TGAAGATCTTTTTTGTACAGTTCTTCTTTGTATTCTTGCCACTGCTTCTTAATATCTTCTGCTTCTGTTACGTCCCTACCATTTCTGTCCTTTATTGAGCCCATGTTTGCACGAAATGTTCCCTTGGTGTCTCTAATTTTCTTGAAGAGATCTCTAGTCTTTTCCATTCTGCTGTTTTCCTCTGTTTCTTTTCATTGATCACTAAGGAAGGCTTTCTTATCTCTCCTTGCCATTCTTTAGAACTCTTCATTCAAATTTGTATCTTTCCTTTTCTCCTTTGTTTTTCGGTTCCCTTCTTTTCACAGTTATTTGTAAGACCTCCTCAGACAGCCATTTTGCTCTTTTGCATTTCTTTTTCTTGGGGATGGTCTTGATTCCAGTCTCCTATACAATGTCATGAACCCCTGTCCATAGTTCATCAGGCACTCTGTCTATCAGATCTAGTCCATTAAATCTATTTCTCACTTCCACTGTATCATCATAAGGGATTTGATTTAGGGTTAGCCTCCAATTACATAAGTTAATTTTTAAAAATGTATAATGTATAAAAAAATTTTTTTAATGAGAATGTATAAACTTTAGACTTTGAAAAAAGATGAATAGGTTTCTTCAAAGTAATAAGATGGAAATTCATTTGTAGCATTGGTTAAACTGGACTGCTAATGTTGAAACTGGTATTCATTTAGCATGAATAATATCCTTCCAACCAGGAAAGATAATTTTTCTATGTAACAGATATTAGACAATAAAACGTAACACCAGTTGACTCACTACTACATTATAATGAAAGTGAAATGAAATGTTAGTCACTCAGTTGTGTCTGACTCTTTGGGATTCCAGCATTCTGTCCATAGGATTCTCCAGGCAAAAATACTGAAGTTTGTTGCCATTGCGTTCTTCAGGAGATCTTCCTGACCCAAAGTTCAACCTTTGTCTCCCGCATTACACAGCTTCTTTACAGTCTGAGCCACCAGGGAAGCCCATATATTACAATAGGCACACCAAAGGTTAGTCCATACCAAAGAAAACAAAGCCCTGGTGACAGTGCTAGATGAACTGCACATGTAGTTCACCACTCACTGCAGGGATGAATTTAGTTAATCTGTCACAACCTAGTTTGTTAGAAGTGAGTCTTGAGGTAGAAATAATAAAATGAAAGAACAGTGATCTAGAAATGAGGGATATAATGGCCAAATATTATAAAACACTAATTAAACAGAACTTCAAAAATTCTGATATTGATCGTTCAAAGACTTTTGACTAATGTTAAGACAAAGTCTTTTCTAGGTTTCCTATACATGTGGTAAGATCAGTGATTAGCAAACACACCTCATCTCACATTAACTGGTGTCTCTTCCCTGTGAACTCCTGGAAGTTTCATTGTCCATATTGCTTCTTTGACAGATAGTTTTATACCAACCCTGAAAAGCTCTTCTGCTATATTCTGAAATGCTTGAAATCTCATATTGTTATTGAACTCCTTATGTGTTCATACTTTTCAAACCAAACTCTAAGCTGCTTATAATCCATCATATTCTTCAACTTCTACGATTATGTCTTATTAATGGTAGACATGGCCAAAGTATTTTTTTGATTTGACTGTTACAGACCCATTCTTTTCCAGAATAAGAAAAATTAATTTGATTTTTATTTTATGTATGGTTAAATACTCTCACGAAGCTACCCAAAGCCTTCATAGCAAATATTAACCACTACCCCATTACTAAGCTTATAATAAGTTCTCCTAATATGCATTCTCCTAAAATGCAAGAGTTTCTGAGACTGTAGTACTCATCAAGATGAGCTGACGTCTTTGTGAAAGTGTGTACAAGCAAGTCTTTTCCTACACTTCTAGTGGATGTAAATTGGTACAGCTCTTGGAAAGCAATTAAGGTATATATGTATCACTCAGTCAGTTCAGTTGCTCAGTCATGTCCAACTCTTTGTGACCCCATGAATCGCAGCATGCCAGGCCTCCCTGTCCATCACCATCTCCCGGAGTTCACTCAGACTCACGTCCATCGAGTCAGTGATGCCATCCAGCCATCTCATCCTCGGTCGTCCCCTTCTCCTCCTGCCCCCAACCCCTCCCAGCATCAGAGTCTTTTCCAATGAGTCAATTCTTTGCATGAGGTGGCCAAAGTACTCGAGTTTCATCATTCCTTCCAAGAAATCCCAGGGCTGATCTCCTTCAGAATGGACTGGTTGGATCTACTTGCAGTCCAAGGGACTCTCAAGAGTCTTCTCCAGCACCACAGTTCAAAAGCATCAATTCTTCGGCACTCAGCTTTCTTCACAGTCCAACTCTCACATCCATACATGACCACAGGAAAAACCATAGCCTTGACTAGACAGACCTTTATTGGCAAAGTAATGTCTCTGCTTTTCAATATGATATCTGCTGCTACTGCTGCTAAGTCACTTCAGTCGTGTCCGACTCTGTGCGACCCCATAGACGGCAGCCCACCAGGCTCCCCTGTCCCTGGGATTCTCCAGGCAAGAATCTAGGTTTGTCATAACTTTCCTTCCAAGGAATAAGCGTCTTTTAATTTCATGGCTGCAGTCACCATCTGCAGTGATTTTGGAGCCCAAAAGAATAAAGTCTGACACTATTTCCACTGTTTCCCCATCTATTTCCCACGAAGTGATGGGAGCAGATCCTATGATCTTCATTTTCTGAATGTTGAGCTTTAAGCCAACTTTTTCACTCTCCTCTTTCACTTTCATCAAGAGGCTTTTTAGTTCCTCTTCACTTTCTGCCATAAGGGTGGTGTCATCTGCATATCTGAGGTTATTGATATTTCTCCCGGCAATCTTGATTCCAGCTAGTGCTTCTGCCAGCCCAGCGTTTCTCATGATGTACTCTGCATAGAAGTTAAATAAGCAGGGTGACAATATACAGCCTTGACGTACTCCTTTTCCTATTTGGAACCAGTCTGTTGTTCCATGTCCAGTTCTAACTGTTGCTTCCTGACCTGCATATAGGTTTCTCAGGAGGCAGGTCAGGTGGTCTGGTATTCCCATTTCTTTCAGAATTTTCCACAGTTTATTGTGTTCCACACAGTCAAAGGCTTTGGCCTAGTCAATAAAGCAGAATATGTATACCAGAAGCCTAAAGATATTATTATCCTTTGACCCAATTTCTTAAAATCTGTTCTAAAGAGGTGTAGAAAAGCATTATTCCAAAGAAACTGCAACGTATTTTATAATAAGTAACTTTGGAGATAACCTAAGAAACAAGAATAAATGGAAATAGGCAAATTACATTGCAATTATATGATAGTGTTATAAATAATGTTTGCAAATAATTTGTTGAAACAGGACCTTTTTGTTTTAAAATGAATAAAATTTAGGTATAATATTATCACTGCTTTTAAAAGAAAAACATAGGAGAAAACATCTGGAAGAAGCTATGCAAAAAATTTAGCAGTTTAACAGTGATTTGGTTTTGAGTGGTAGAACTACTTCTTTCTTATACTTATTTGTATTCTCTAATAGTCCTATAAAAATCATGCATTATTTTTGGAATGCAAAAAACAAACTGCTTTTTTTTAAATTTCAAGAAGCAGTACTTAAATTGTATCTCATTCGGGGAAGACATACTTTTAGAAAATGAGAGCCCTGCCTTTTAGTAGTTTTTAGCAACTTCAAAATAAAGGAAAACTAGAACTACTTTAAAATACTGAGGACCTGATCAAATTCACAGTCACACTACCATGACTTCCTCCTTTCAAATGAAAGAGGCCTCAATACTAATCAAATCATCAGTCTCCTTTGCATGCCCTAGTAGGCCTTCTCTCATATATATATATATAACTATATTTCAATACAAATTGTATATATATATACAACTTTTATTGAAGTATGGTTGATTTACAATGTTGTGTTCGTCTGCTGTAGCACAAAGTGAATCAGTTATACATACAGGTAGTTACAAAATATTGAGTAGAGTTCCCAGTGCTATCCTGTAGATCCTTATAGGCCTTATAGGCCTTCTCTTGACTTATCAGAGTCTGAGCCAAACGGCTGCCCATTTCAGTGTGACAGCTCCAAACTCCTGCCCTTACTATCCATTGTTTGCTCTTCATATCCCTCTTATGAGACAAGATAAAATTGTCCCAGTAGCTTTGATCTAATTATGTGTGCTGAGTCCACCCTCATGTTTTAAGAGACTAGTGAGCTACCAAAGGAAAGCTTGGCCTCTATTTGAGACAAATTGTTCTTGATATCTCCTGTATATTATTTAATTTCACTGACATGGGTGGCTCAAATAAAGACACAAAATTTTATTTTCTGAAACTCAACTCACATCAGAGTTCTAGTTCAGGCATTATTGTTTTATAATTTGTGCATACTAGTATGGTTGGGCCATTAACTTCTAAAAATATATGTAAAAGCTTTACTGGCATGTAATTCATGTATCAACTGACCCTCCCAATTATATAATTTAATATTTTTTAGTATATTTATTTCTGCAACCATCACCACAATGAATTTAGAACATTTCCTCACTCCAAGAAGAAATGCTTTAGCAGTAGCTCCTCAGTTACTCCCAAGTTGTGTTCCCTGCTTTGCCCCACCCTAGGCAACCAATAAGCTTTTATGTCCATAAGTTTTCCTATTCTGGCATTTCTTAAAAATGGAATCATACAATATGTGGTCTTTTGTGACTGGTTCCTTTCACTAGGCACAGTATTTTTATTTTTTATTTATTTTTTTTCCATTTTAATTTTTACTTTATTCTACTTTACAATACTGTATTGGTTCTGCCATACATCGACATCAATCCACCACAGGTGTATACGAGCTCCCAATCCATCCATTTGGTTAATTTAATACTACTTTGTTCCTTTTTATTGCCAAATAATTTTCCATTTATGGATATACTGATTTTATTTGTCCATCAATTGGTGAACATTTAGATTGTTTCTACTTTTTAGCTATTATGAATAATGCTGCTGTGAGCATTTGTGTACAAGTGTTTGGGTGAGCATGTGTTCTTATTGCTCTTTGGTATGTAACTAAGTGTAGAATTACTAGTCTTATGATATCTCTGTTTTTAATATTTGAGGAACTGTGAGGCAGTTTTCTAAACTGTCGTACCATTTTGCAACCTACTAAGGACATATGATGCTTTCAGTTTCTTCATATCTTTGTCAGTGCTTGCTAGTATCTTTCATTTTATTATAACTATCTTAATAGATATAAGTGGTAACTGATTGTGGTGTTGTACATTTCTCTAGTGTGAAGTGATGTTGAGAATCTTTTTGTGTCCTTATTGACCATTTGTCTATCTTCTTGAAGAAACATCTGTTTAGATGGGTTGCCTGCTATTGAGTTGCCTTTACTATTATTTTAAGAGTTCTTTCTATATTCTAAATACAAGCCCATTTCTTGTAAAGCACAACCAAGTTTCAGTTTTGATTATGTACAATGTATCTATTGTTTTTCTTTATCACTTGTGATTTTAGTATCATATCTAAGATCTTGCCTAAGCAAAGATCGCAAAAATTTAATTTTATATTTTCTTCTAAGAGTTTTATACTTTTAGCTTATTCATTTAGGTATAAGATGTATTTTGAGTTAATTTTTTGTGTGTGGTATGAAGACTATACCCAGTGTCATTTCTTTTAATATGAGTATCCAGTTGTTATAGCACCATTTCTTTAAAAGACCATTCTTCCTCCCACTGAATTGTTTTTAGCACCCTTCTTGAAAATCACTGACCATAAATGTGAAGGTTTGGTTTTCAATTTTCAGTTCTGTCCTGTTTATCTATATATCTATCTTTATTCCAATAACCTTACTGTCTTAAGCAGTATAGCTTGTTGATGTCTGAAAGAAGATAGTATGAGACCTCTACCTCTGTTTTTGTTTTTCTTTACTCTAGCTATTCTGGTTCCCTTGCATTTCCATATGAATCTTTAGTTCAGCTTGTCCATTTCTGTAAAGAGGCCAGTTGTAATTTTTGATAGGTATTAATCTAAAGACCAACTTGGGGAATATTGACATCCTAAAAATATTAAGGCTCATGTTCATCCATGAACATGAAATGTCTTTCTGTTTATTTGACTTCTTTAATTTTTTAACAATATTTTATACTTTTGAAAGTATAAATTTATACTTCTTTTAGTAAATTCATTCCTAAATATTTTATTCTTTTGATATGATTTAAATAGAATTTTTCTTAATTTCCTTTCATATTGTTCATAACTAGTATATCTTTGTATATTGATCTTGTATTCTTTAACCTTGCTGAACTTGTTTATTAATATACTTTCTCAAGGCATTTATTTGGATTTTCTGTATATAAAATCATACCATCTGAAATACAGGTAGTTACACATTTTACCAAATCTGGATGCCTTTTATTACATTTCATTGCCTAGTTTCCCTGACTAGAACCTCTAGTACAATGTTAAACAAAATAGTGAGAGTGGACATCCTTTGTTTTCTTCTTGACCCGGGGGAACGCACTCATTCTTACTTCGTTAGGTATGATGTAAGCCATGGGTTTTTAATATGTGTGTTGTGTGCTCAGTCGTGACTGACTTTTTGCAGCCCCATGGACTGTAGCCCGCCAGGCTCCTCTGTCCATGGAATTTTCCAGCAAGAATACTGGAATGGGTTGCCGTTTCCTACTGCAGAGGATCTTCCCAACCTTGGGACTGAACCCACATCTGTTGCATCTTCTGCATTGACGGGCAGATTCTTTTCCACTAGCGCATCTGGGAAGCTTGGATTTTTAATAAATGCCTTTTGTTAGTTAAAGGAGTTCCCTT
Organism: Neotragus pygmaeus; assembly: GCA_006410875.1. Classification (NCBI taxonomy): domain Eukaryota; kingdom Metazoa; phylum Chordata; class Mammalia; order Artiodactyla; family Bovidae; genus Neotragus; species Neotragus pygmaeus. Next base: position 6,783 of record SJYV01021150.1, read on the forward strand.
CTTATTCTAATTTGTTGGATGCTTTTATTATGAAGAGGTGTTGGATTTTGTCAAGTGCATATACTGCATCTATTGAGATGATCACATGAATTTTTGTCTGTACTCTGTTGATGTGGTATTAGATTCACTTTTGTATATTAAACAGACCTTATATTTGTAAGATAAATTCCACATAGTCATAATGTATGACCTTTTCATATGTCGCCTTATTTGGTTTGCTACTATTTAGTTGAAGATATCTGTGTCTGTACTCCTAAGAGGTATTTTTCTGTAATTTTCTTTATCTGTGATGATTTTGTCTAATTTATGTATAAGGATAATAATGGCTTCAGAATGAATTGAGACATGTTCTCTCCTCTTCTGATTTTTGGAAGTTTGTGAAGAATTCGTATTGATTATGTTTTAAATATCTGAAAGAATTTGTCTGTGACTCTGTCTGGGCCTAGGTTTATATAGGCTTTTATATATGAGAAGTTTTTCTTGTTGTTTTACAAAGCAGTTTAGTTTTAATTTCACAGAAAAATTGAGGGAAAGATACAGTGATTTCCCATGACTCCCTTTTCCTTATACATGGATGTATCTGCCATTATCAACATCTTCCACCAAAGTGGTACATTTGTAGTAACTGATGAATACATTAACACTTGTGGGAAGTTTTTGTATTACTGATTCAGTCACTTTTCTGGTAACTCAGGCAGTAAAGAATCTGCCTGCAATACAGAAGATGCAGGTTTGATCCCCGGGACAGGAAGATTCCCAGGAGAAGGGAATGGCAACCCACTCCAATTTTCTTGCCTGGGAAACCCCATGGGCAGAGGAGCCTGGTAGACTACCATCCATGGGGTTACAAAGAGTTGGACACAACTAAGTGACTAAGCATGTTACTTGCCATAGGTCTAGTCAGATTTTCTATTCTTGAGTCATTTGTAGTAGTTTATATATTTTAGGAGTTTGTCCATTTCATCTTGTTATCTCATTTTTATTTTGTTTTGCCTTATACTCTTTTCTTTCTGCAAATCAGTGACATCCTCTCTTTCATTTCTGATACTGGCAATTTTCACCTTCTCTCTCTTTCTTTCCCCCTTGATTAATCTAGCTAAAAGTTCATCAATTTGGTTGACCTTTTAAGAACCAAATTGTAATTTTATTATTTTTCTCCATTTTTAAATATTCTCTATTTTATTTATTTCTGTTACAATTTTAATTGTTTCCTTCCTTCAACTTTCTCTCAGTTTCTCTTATTGATACCTTAAGGTAGAAAGTTAGGTTAATGAATTGAGACCTTTCTTTTTTATTCATATAGGTGCTTTTACTTATAATTTTCCTTTAAGCACTACTTCAAATTCATCCCTTATAGTTTGGTACATTATAGCTTGTTTTCATTCATCTTAAAATATTTTCTATTATGCCTTTTATTTCTTTTTTGACCTATCAATTACTGAAGAAAGTATTGTTTAGTATCAATATACTTTTCAATTTTCCAAATTTCTTTCTGGTACTGATTTTTAATTTCATACTATTTTGATTAGAGAACATACTTTGTATGATTCAATCCTTTAAAATTTATTGAATTTTTTTAAAATTAATTTTTGTTGGAAATAAAAATAGCAATGTATAGACTTAGGGCCAATAGTATGAATAGATATACTCAGCCTAACTTAAGATCACCTGTTTATATATATGACACTTCGTAAGTCACATACAAGGAAAGGAAATAAGCAGTTCTAGGTCACAGCCGATCTTAGTTTTTTGACGTGTTATTGCCTTCATCCATCCACAATGTGACTAAGCCCAAGAGGAAGCTTTTCCCTTTCTCTAAGAAAAGATGATACTCTAATTAACCCAGACTACACCAGCCAGGATGGGACAGGCTCTCCTTCCTTTGCCAGCAGCCAGTTTTTCCCAGAGCTTCCCTGGCAAAAGTTGATCTTGGCTCTGTCCTCCATTTAAAGTAGTCTGTCTTAAGTTCTTTAGAATTTTAAGAATTGTAAAATTAAATTTTAAGAATTTGACTCTAAGAAGTTAAAGAATTTGAAGATTTCTCTTCTCCCCACCTAGTCTAGATTTGCCCAAGAAAACTAGAGTAAAATATCTTCTAGATCTACTGCTTGATTAACCCTTCAGACACCTGCATACAGTATATATAAAAGGCTCAGTTTTATTCCATGTTCTCAGTGATAATTTTTCTGTTTTGTTTGACAACTGATTTCCAACCATTTCTTATTGTTCACTGGGGTGTTATAGTTCACTCACATGAAGAGTTAACAGGTTTCTATGCCATATCATTCCAGTTTTCAAAAATGTCCAGTGGCCTGTAGAATAAACTTCAAACTGCTTAGGAAGTTTTCTATAACTTTTCTTATTTGGCCCTAGTTTACTGCTCTTGCTTCATCTCTGTGATCTTTTCCCTGTGCTTTGGCTATACTGAGTCAAAAACTTGCTACTTTCTCAAGACATACCGTTTACTTCACATGTTCATGCCTTTACTTTCAGATATGCTCAACCAAGTTACTGCAAAAGTATCCTGATAATGATATGAGATGCTGCAGCCCTATTCCACATGTACTGAATCAGGTTCTTTATAGGTGATGAATATTTTAAAAGCTCCTTAGGTGATCATAAGGAACCACTGCTAGTCTCTTTTCTCTTTCTGCAACATCTTCCCTTTCACTTGCTTTCACATTTCCTGACAAATTCTTATTTGACAGAAGCAAGAGAGAGAGAAAGAGACCCAATTAAATACCTTCTCTGAAAAAAATTTGTCAATTCTATCTCCATTCTAAATCTGATGAATATGTGCTATTGCTCTTGGCTCATTAGTATTGGATTCCTTTTTCTGTGCTCAGAGGATTCCCTACATTCTGAGTTAGAGCTAGTTCCTACTTTAAAGACTTAAAATGCTGACTACTTACTTTCTGAGCCTTCCTTACATATTGAGTGTGACTCCACAAACAGGACTCTGCCAGTCAAGCATACACACAACATCTTTGAAGCAAAACCTAGAGACATTTAAAAACAGATCACAGACTGCATTTGTGGAGAAAAATAGTACTAGCAGTGGCAGCTGCTTCCAGTGTCTGGTATAACAGAAAAGTCATTCTAGTGGCAGCATTCAGCTTACAGCACCCAGGCAGGAGCATTGCACACTGCTACCTCTTTTCCTGGCAAGGTAGCCTCCAAAGCTGATTCTGCAACTTCCTGAAATTCTGTGAGATGCTTCATATCTTTTAAGAAAATTTTCTGCTGAGATTACACTGAATTGGTTTCTACTGCTAGTAACTAAGATACAGAGACACCTAATAGAATAACCCCCCCATTACTCTTCATTCACAGGCCAACATGGCAATGAGTTATACTGTCTTATAGTTAATTGCCAGTAAAATATGGGTTAGCTCCATCAAGAGGGAAGAAAAGAGCATTTTTAGTCAGAAGACATAGTAGGAAGCCATGTCGCCAGAGGAACATAAGAGAATACCAGGCACTGAAGGGACAGTGTATCCAGGAAATAAAGTAAACTACTTGGTGAAAGATGTAAATGGATAGAAAGTTATTAGAGGAATTAAGTAACTGGATCGTACTAGCTGTACAAGACCATCTCAAGACATTTTTATTTTGAAGCTGAAGAATATAAAGCTATTGAAGGTTTTTAACTGGCAGATATTATGCTCAGGTTTGTATTTTGAAAAAAATAATATTCTGTGGCATAAAGCATAAGTTGGAGATAAGGAAATGCTTGATCGATTTCTCTTGGATTTGAGCTTTCCTCATAGTATTTTGAGGTTCTACATTGTTCCAAGATAATTATTGCTTTCTGGCCATGTCTTCTACTAATTCTAAAATTTTCCTTTTGGAGCAGTTTAGAATGAAGACCTCCCTCTGTGTCAGAGAACCCTTTAAAGCTAACTAAACATGCAGAACAGGCTGAGGCAATATTTTCTCCAAGTTTTTTGCTGTTTATAAATAGCAATTGCTAATAGATTTAAATTTTTACCAAGTCAATTTAACTTTGTAAAGCTATATATCTTAACTTGAATTCTTTTGATATCCAGAAATTAAAGCAGTTCTAGTTTGTTTGTTGTTGTTTGCTTTTTTTAAGAGTTGGGATATCCTTTCATCTTACACTTTTTAAACTAGAAATGAAAATATCCCACTAAAACATATGCTAATAATGTGTCTTTGTATTACTTTATATACATTGTTATGCATAGTATGTCTATATTTCAAGAACTATTCAAAACAAAATTAAGTTTGAAGGTACTGTTTGTATTTTCAATTGATCTCAGAGGGTGAAACAATGATTGTAGATGGCCAGTCAAATAATTAGAGCTGCTACTGATTTTCATAAGTATGACCTTCTGAATTTTAGCATATCCCCCAAAACACTGCAAAAGGCATTCAGTGGAAAGTCAGACAGTTTACTTTTTCATTCATTAGCGTAGTCAAAAACTTCTAAGTTTCTGAGGAATAATGTTATCCTTCTAGAAAATCTTTCCAAGAAATATCCCATAAGTTTGTCTCTAAGTCTATATGAGTCTGTTTCTGTTTTGTATATGGATTCATTTGTACTTTTTTTTTAGCTTAGTATGATATCACTTATCATATGATATCATTTATCATACCAAAGAGATAAATCAGGAATATGAAATTAAGAGACACAAACTACTCTGTATAAAATAGATAAACAGTGTATAACACAAGGAACTATACTCAATATCTTACAATAACCCACAGTGGAAATAATCTGAAAAATATGTATATGTGTTTATGTAAATGAATCCCTTTCCAGTATAGCTAAAAGTAACACAATATGATAAGTCAACTATACTTATGTAATAATTTTTTAAAAATCAATATCCCAAACAAAGCAAGGCATTTGGTGGCTAATATATGCAAAGTTGGTAGAGAGATGTCTTTAAGGCCACCCTTTGAGCCAGCCTGCTCACTACAGCACTGCAGGAACTAGGAGAGGAATCGGGTTAAACGTTGAGACAAAGAGGAGTTTGTCAGATTCCAGACAGGTATCTTACTTACGAGGGATTTTGTTTGCTATTGTTGACCTCATTTGTTCAAATCATTCCATGATTATTTTAAAAAACAAAAGTGTAGAATTTGTTAGAGAAAAACAAAAGTATATATTATTTGTCCATAATACATTTAAGGCAGTATTAACCTGAACTATATGAATTTGTCATTTTTTATAAGTCAAAAATGATTAAGTATAATATTTATGTGGTCAACCCTAATATTAATAAAACTACCAGTGCACTGTAGCATACCATAATATATAGCAAATCACTGAGTTTGCCCATTCCGGCAAGATACGTATACACTTTTCTCTACTTTTTTAGTATCAACAGTTATCTTTTATCAAATAAATTTAATCTTGTTAGGTACCAAAAACACTTACTTTTTAAGATACATTATCAAATTTGTAAGAGACTTTTTTAATGGTAATGAAGGTACAACAGGGTACAAAATGTACAGATGAACCAACCCAACCTATAATGATTTCAAAGCCCTCATTGATCTCTGGGCTGATAATCTAGGATTCAGAGGTCTTTTTAGAGGCATCATAGAATTAGAGAATATACACTCACACTGCAGAGCTCCATAATTCCCCAGAACTTCAAATCTCAGGAAAGATGAGAGTTAAAATATAAACAGTTTTCTGAAAAGGTGATTACAGCAGCCAACACTTAAATAGTACTTACTGTGCCAGGCTCTGTTCTAGATGTTTTATATATTTTAACTAATTTAGTCCTAAAGTGAAGTAGGTAGTACTATAGTTATTCCCATAGTTATTACATAATATAGTTATTACATAGATGAGAAAATAAAGATACAGAACTACTTTATAATGTTGTATTGGTTTCTGACATATACAACAACACAAACCAGCCATTGTTTTGTTCAGTTGCTCAGTTGTGTCCGACTCTTTGCAACCCCATGCACTGCAGCATATTAGGCTTCCCTGTCCTTCACCATCTATCGGAGCTTGCTCAAATTTGTGTCCATCAAGTGGTGATGTCTTCCAACCATCTCATCCTCTGTTATCCCCTTCTCCTCCTGCATTCAATCTTTCCTAGCATCTGGGTGTTTTCTAATGAGTCAGTTCTTTGTATCAGGTGGCCAAACTATTGGAGCTTCAGCTTCAGCATCAGTCCTTCCAATAAATATTCAGGACTGATTTCCTTTATGATGTACTGGTTGGACCTCCTTGCAGTCCAAAGGACTCTCAAGAGTCTTCTCCAACACCACAGTTCAAAATCATCCATTCTTTGGCACTTAGCCTTCTTTGTGGTCTATGATGTCCATATATGACTCCTGGAAANATGTACTGGTTGGACCTCCTTGCAGTCCAAAGGACTCTCAAGAGTCTTCTCCAACACCACAGTTCAAAATCATCCATTCTTTGGCACTTAGCCTTCTTTGTGGTCTATGATGTCCATATATGACTCCTGGAAAAACCATAGCTTTGACTAGACAGACTTGTCCACAAAGTAATATCTCCGCTTTTTCATATGCTGTCTAGGTTGGTCATAACTTTTCTCACAAGGAGCAAACATCTTTTAATTTCATGGCTTTAGTCACCATCTGCAGTGATTTTGGCGCAAGTCTGTCACTGTTCCCATTGTTTCCCCATCTATTTACCATAAAGTGATGTGACTGGATGCCGTGATCTTAGTTTTTTGAATGTTGAATTTTAAGCTAGGTTTTTTGTTCTCTTCTTTCACTTTCATCAAGAGGCTCTATATCTCCTCTTCCCTTTCTGCCATATGGATGATGTCATTTGCATATCTGAGGTTATTGATATTGCTCCCAGCAATCTTGATTCCAGCTTGTGCTTCATCCAGCCTGGCATTTCACATAATGTACTCTGCACAGTAAGCTAAATAGGCAGGGTGACAATATACAGCCTTGAAGTACTGCTATTCCAATTTTGAACCAGTCCTNTGACCTTTTCCAGTCCTGTGGCCACTGCTGAGTTTTCCAGATTTGCTGGCATATTGAGTACAGCACTTTTATAGCATCATCTTTAAGGATCTGAAATAGCTCAGCTGGAATTCCATCACCTCCACTAGCTTTGTTCATAGTGATACTTCGTAAGGCCCACTTGACTTTGCATTCCAGGATGTCTGGGTTTAAGTGAGTCATCACACAATCATGGTTATCTGGGTCACGAAAATCTTTTTTTATAGTTCTTCTGTGTATTCTTGCCACCTCTTCTTAATATCTTTCTGCTTTTGTTAATAAAGACCATTCTGTTATTAAAGGACAAATTTCTCTCCTTGATTCAGCCCATCCTCGCATGAAATATTCCTTTGGTGTCTCTAATTTTCTTGAAGAGATGTCCAGTCTTTCCCATTTCTTTGTTTCCTCTATTTCTTTGCATTGATCACTGAGGAAGTCTTTCTTATCTCTCCTTGCTGTTCTTTGGAACTCTGCATTCAGATGGATATATCTTTCCTTTTCTCCTTTGCCTTTCACATCTTGTCTTTTCTCAGCTATTTATAAGTTCTCCTGAGACAACCATTTTGCCTTTTTGCATTTCTTTTTCTTGGGGATGCTCTTGATCACTGCCTCCTATACAATGTTACGAACCTCTGTTTATAGTTCTTCAGGCACTAGCATTCCAGGTTCCTATGCAATATTGCTGTTTACATCACTTTACTTCTATCACCAGTCACATCCACAACTGTGTGTTGTTTTTGCTTTGGCTCCATCTCTTCATTCTTTCTGGAGTTATTTCTCCACTGATCTCCAGTAGCATATTGGATATCTATCAACCTGGGGAGTTCATCTTTCAGTGTCCTATCTTTTTGCCTTTTCATACTGTTCATGGGGTTCTCAAGGCAAGAAATTGAAGTGGTTTACCATTTGGTTCTCCAGTGGACCACATTTTGTCAGAACTCTCCACCATGACCTGTCCATCCTGGGTGGCCCTACACAGCATGGTTTATAGTTTCTTTGAGTTAGACAAGGCTGTGGTCCATTTGATCAGATTGGTTAGTTTTCTGTGATTGTGGTTTTCATTCCGCCTGCCCTCTGGTGGAGAAGGATAAGAGGCTTATGGAAGCTTCCTGATAGGAGACTCTGACTAAGGGGGAAACAGGATCTTATTCTGATGGTTGAGGGCATGCTCAATTCAGTTCAGTTCAATTCAGTTGCTCAGTCATGTCCGACTCTTTGCGACCCCGTGAATTGCAGCACACCAGGCCTCTCTGTCCATCACCAACTCCTGGAGTTTACTCATATTCATGTCCATCAAGTTGGTGATGCCATCCAGCCATCTCATCCCCTGTTGTCCCCTTCTTCTCCTGCCCCCAATCCCTCCCAGCATCAGAGTCTTTTCCAATGAATCAACTCTTCACATGAGGTGGCCAAAGTATTGGAGTTTCAGCTTTAACATCAGTCCTTCTATAAACACCCAGGATTCGTCTCATTTGGGATGGACTGGTTGGATCTCCTTGCAGTCCAAAGGACTCTCAAGAGTCTTCTCCAACACCACAGTTGAAAAGCATCAATTCTTCAGCGGTCAGCTTTCTTCACAGTCCAACTTTCACATCCCTACGTGACCACTGGAAAAACCATAGCCTTGACTAGACCGACCTTTGTTGACAAATATCTCTGCTTTTGAATATGCTGTCTAGGTTGGTCATAACTTTCCTTCCAAGGAACAAGTGTCTTTTAATTTCATGGCTGCA
>SJYV01021150.1:17635-96213 GCA_006410875.1 Neotragus pygmaeus
CTGGTTCCTCTGCCTTTTCTAAAACCAGCTTGAATATCTGGAAGTTCACAGTTCACGTATTGCTGAAGCCTGGGCTTGGAGAATTTTGAGCATTACTTTACTAGCGTGTGAGATGAGTGCAATTGTGCGGTAGTTTGAGCATTCTTTGGCATTGCCTTTCTTTGGGATGGAATGAAAACTGACCTTTTCCAGTTGTGTGGCCACTGCTGAGTTTTCCACATTTGCTGGCATATTGGGCCATGCTCAGTAAATCTTTAATCCAATTTTCTGTTGATGAGTGAGGCTGTGTTCCCTCCCTGTTATTTGACCTGAGGCCAATCTGTGAGGTAGTGAAGGAGGTAATGAAGATTATGGTGACCTCCTTCCAAAGGTCCCATGCAGGCACTGCTCCACACAATGTCCCCAACCCTGCAGCAGGCCACCACCGACCCACGCCTCCACTGGAGACTCCTGGACACTCACGGGCAAGTCTGAGTCAGTCTCTTTTGGGGTCACTGCCCCTTTCTCCTGGGTCCTGGTGTGCACAAGGTTTTTTTTAATACCCTCTAAGAGTCTGTTTCCCAGTCCTGTGTAAATTCTTGCGGCTCTATGGTGAGGTTAATGGTGACCTCCTCCAAGAGGGCTTATGCCATACCCATGTCTACTGCACCCAGAGCCCCTGCCCCTGCAGCAGTCCACTGCTGACCTGTAACTCCATAGGAGACACTCAAACACAGTTCTGTCTCCGTCTCCGAGATCCCAACAAGAGACAGGAGTCTCCAGCAGAGACATGAGTCAGCAGTGGACTGCTGCAGGGTTGGAAGACTACAGCAGTGCCTGCATGGGACCTTTGGAAGGGGGTCACCATTGTCTTAGGTACCACCATCAGTATGGTATCATGTATTAATGAAACTGCTGCCTCATGTAGTTCAAAAACGTCTCTGAAAACAATTTCAGAGACGGATTTTCAAAACTTTTGTACAAAGGCCATATAAAAAAAAATTTTTTTTAATGAGATTTCCCTGAAGGTCTAGTGATTAAGGCTCTACACTTCCAATGCAGGGTTCACCGGTTTCATTTCTGACTGGGAAAATGCTGATGTTAGAGCATCTCCCACAGAGGCATGGGTTGGCAGTGGCATGCAGTAGGAATGGGAACACTGGCAGCTGCAGTCCCAGAAGGCCCCCTCTTTAGCATCCTTTAATCTTAAAAAAAATAAAAATTATTAGCCTTTTTATGTCATGTTGTAGACATCGTTTTTAAAAGTCTAGACAAATTGCAGAATGTCCCTTAAATTTTTTTTGGCATATTTTTTAAAATTATTAGGTTCAAATTAAACATTATTGACAAGAATGCTCCATTGGTAATGCTGTGCCTTCTCAAGGTTTCATTTGAAATGGAAGAAGAAATTGGTAACAAAGTAGAAAGGTACACTGCTGTGATTTGATAGAAGGTCCAATTTGAGTTTTCAATTCTATTTTCTTTAATTTTATACTAACCAGATAATTTCTAAGTGGTCTGTGCTTAAATAGATCAACTATCAGTAAATAATATTTTATCTGGTCCATTGGCTATCATTTGGAAAAATTAAAAAATTCCCCTTTTAAATTTATCTGTTCCTTTGAATTTGTTTGTAAGTTTGGGTAGCTCTGATAAAATCAAGTTTCTTTTTTGCAAATCTGAGGGCCAGGTGGTAATAATGTCCACTCATAACTCTGAAATGAGAATTACTGGAGATCCTGACAGAAGTAAAATATCACTGACAATGATATGCTCTGTGAATCAACCCCACCCATTTATTTATTTTTAAAACCACAAAAATGACATATAGACTTCCCTGGTAGCTCAGCTGGTAAAGAATCTTCCTGCAATGTGGGAGACCAGGATTCGATTCCTGGATTGGGAAGATCCCCTGGAGGAGACCATGACACTCCCTCCAGTATTCTTGCCTGGAGAATCCCCATGGACAGAGAAGTTTGGCAGGCTATAGCCCCTGGGGTCGCAAAGAGTCAAACATGACTGAGTGACTAAGCACACACCTAGCACACAAGTGGTATTTACTATTATTATTGTACCTGACAGTGTTGTATTTAAGAATATTAATCTTTAATAATAACCTTTCTACTTTGGTACTATTATTATCCCCTTTTACAAATCTGGAAACTGAGGAATGGGGAGGATAAATAGCTTTCCCAAGGGCATACAACCAATAAATGATATATCTAACTGTTTCTCTTTGAGATCCCACTTGTAAACAGGCAGCCTATGTAGCTGCAGTGTGTACTTAGGATGATTTTCTTTCAGCCTCTCCTTTAAATAAATCTGTGTGTCTATGTTATTTCTGTTACAGAGAGAAGAGGTACTCCTTTATAGGGACTCATAAAGGCATAGAGCATCTAGAGATTTACTGCCTCCATTACGCTGCTGGGTCTCACAGCACATGTTATGTTTTTATCAGTTTCTCTCCACAAGGTAGGAATTGTTTTCTCTCCATGAATTCTTCAGTTTTCTTGTCTATGAACTTAATTTTTATTAAATCTGAAAAGCATCCGACATCTATAGACTTAAATGCCACACATCTCCAAATCACACACACACTTCTAAAATATATTTCTATTATAAAATTAATACCTGTTCATTGTAAAAAATAAAAGAAAAACAGAAAATGTATAGTAATCCTACCATCTTGAGATAAGTGCTCTTTGTATTTTCTTTTTTGCCTTTCTGAGTTTATTGATATATATATATTATGTATTTTGTATATAATATGCTATTATATACACATATGTTACTATATGCATATATACATACATATTATGAATAGAAATAATAGGATATAAATGATCTTTGGCTAGAATGCTTCTGTTTTTTAATAACTTATTTATTTATTCATTTATTTATTTTTAGTTGCACTAGGTCTTCATTCTGTGCTCAGGCTTTCTTTAGTTGTGGCAAGCAAGGACTACTCTTTGTTGTGGTGCATGGCCTTCTCATTGCAGTGGCTTATCTTGTTGCAGAACACAGGCTGTAGGTGCAGGCTTCTGTATTTGCAACACATGAACTCAGTAGTTGACGGTTTGTGAGCTCTAGAGTGTGCGGACTTCAGTTACTGAGGCGTGCATGATCGGTAGTTATTGCTTGTGGGCCCACAACATTTGCTTCTATTTTAATTTTTTAATTTAATTTTACATAGTTGATTTACATTGTTGTGTTAGTTCCAGGTGTCCAGCAGAGTGATTCATTTATGCATATACCTATATCCATTCTTTTTCAGATTCTTCTCCCATATAGGTTATTACAGATTATTTAGTAGAATTTCTTGTAACTATACAGTAGTTCCTTGTCGATTATCTATTTTATATATAATAATGTGTATATGTCAATCCAAGTCTCCCAAGGTATCCCTCATCCCTTCTTTCCCCTTTAAATTTATTTTCTACATCTGTAACTCTGTTTTGTAAATAAGTTAATTTGTATCATTTCTTTTAGACTCCACATATAAACGATGTTATATGATATTTGTCCTTTTCTGTCTGACTTATTTTACTCAGTATGACAATCTCTGAGCCCATCCATCTTTCTGCAGATGACATTATTTTGTGCTTTTTTAATGGCTAATATTCCGTTGTATATAGGTACCATGTCTCCTTTATCCATTCATCTGTTGATGGGCATTTAGGTTGCTTCCATGTGCTGGCTATTTAAAATGGTGCTGCAGTGAACACTGGGGTGCATGTATCTTTTGGATTACGGTTTCCCCAGATATATGCCCGGGAGTGGAATTGCTGGATCCTATGGTAATGGGTAATGTGTCACTTGTTTGTGATGGAGAAGCTAAACAACAGCAACATGGTGGCTCTACTTTTAGTCTTTTAAGGACCTCTGTATGTTCTCCATAGTGGCTGTACTGCTTTACATTCCCACCAACAGGAAAGAAGGGTGCTCTTTTCTCCAGACCGTTTGCAGCATGCCTTGTTTGTAGGATTTTTGATGATGACCATTCTGACCAGTGTGAGGTCATATACCTGATTGTGTTTTGATTTGCAGTTCTCTGTTAATTGGTGATATTGAGCATCTTTTCATGTTCTTTTTGGCCATCTGTGTTTCTTCTTTGGAGAAACATCTGTTTAGGTCTTCTGCCCATTTTTGGATTGAGGGTTTTGTTTGTTTGTTTGTATTTTAATTGCACTGCATGAGCTCTTTGTATGTTTTGGAGATTAATTTGTTGTTGGTTTGTCTTTTGGGGTTTTTCTTTTTTTTATGTTTCCTTTGCTGTGCAAAAGCTTTTAAGTTTAATTAGATCTCATTTGTTTTATTTTTGGTTTCATTTTCATTTTAGGAGGTGAGACAGAAAAGACATTGCTACAATTTATGTTAAAGAGTGTTCTGCCTATATTTTCCTCTGAGAGTTTTTTTTAATAACATCCAGCCTTACAATTAGGTCTTTGATCCATTTTGAATTTACTTTTGTGTATGGTATTAGGGAGTATTCTCATTTCATGTTAGCTATCCAGTTTTTTCCAGCACCACTTCATGAAGAAACTGTCTTTTCTCTACTATATGTCCTCACCACCTTTGTCATAGATTATTTGACCATTGGTAGGTATGTTTATCTCTGGGCTTTCTGTCCTGTTTCATTGATCTATACTTCTTTTTTTGTGCCAGTACCATACTGTCTTGATTACTGTAGCTTTGTAGTATAGCCCAAAGTCAGAGAACTTCATGCCTCCAGCTTTATTTTTCTTTCTCAGGATTGCTTTATGTATTTTGAGTGTTTTTGTGTTTTCATGCAAAATAGTAAAATTTTTTGCTCTAGTTCTGGGAAAAATGCCATTGGTGACAAGGGTCCCATTGAATGTGTAGATTGCCTTGGGTAGTATAGTCATTTAGATTATATTGATACTTCCAATCCAAGAACATGGCATATCTCTCCCATTTGTGTCATCTTTGATTCGTTTCCTCAATGGCTTAAAATTTTCCGTGTACAAATCTTAAGTAGGTTCTTTCCTAGGTATTTTATTCTTTTTAATGTGATTGTAAATGGGATTGTTTCCTTAATTTCTCTTTCTGCTCTTTCATTGTTAGTGTACAGGAATGCAAGGGATTTCTGTGTATTAATTCTGTGTCCTGAAACTATACCAGATTCATTGATTAGCTCCAGTAGTTTCCTGGTAGCATCTTTAGGATCTTCTATATATAGTATCATGTAATATGTAAACAATGACAGTTTTACTTCTTTTCCAATTTGAATTCCTTTTATTTATTTTTCTTCTCTGCTTGCCATGGCTAGGACTTTCAAAACTATGCTGAATAAAAGTATTGAGAGTAGGCATCCTTGTCTTGTTCCTGATCTTAGAGAAAATGCTTTCAGATTTTCACTGTTGACAACTATGTTGTGGATTTGTTATATGTGTGTGTGTGTGTGTGTGTGTGTGTGGTTTTTATTATGTTGAGATAGGTTCCCTCTATGCCCCTTTTTGGAGTTTTTGTCATGAATGGGGGTTGAATTTTGCTGAAAGCTTTTTCTGCATCTCTTGAGATGATCATATGGTTTTTATTCTTCAATTTGTTAATAGAATATATCACATTGATTGATTTGTGTGGGTCCCTTTCTTGTAAGTTGTCAATTTTATTGGCATATAGTTCCTGGTAATAGTCTCTTATGACCCTTTGTATTTCTGTGGTGTCAGTTGTAACTTCTTTTTCATTTCTAATTTTACTGATGTGACTCCTCTCCCTTGTTTTCTTGATAACTCTGGCATAAGGTTTTTCAATTTCGTTTACCTTCTCAAAGCACCACTTTTAGTTTCATTGCTCTTTGCAATTGTTTTCTTTGTTTCTGTTGTGTTTATTTCCACTCTGATCTTTCTTATTTCTGTCCTTCTACTAACTTTGGGGTGTTTTTGTCTTCTTCTAGCTGTTCTAGGTGTAAGGTTAGGTTGTTTATTCAGTGTCTTTCTTGTTTCTTGAGGTAGGCTTATATTGCTATAAAATTCCCTCTTACCATTCATTTGCTGCATCCCATAGGTTTTGAGTTGTCGTGTTTTCATTGTCATTTGTTTCTAGATATTTTTTGATTTCCTCTTTGATTTCTTCACTGACTTCTTGGTCATTCAGATGATCTCCATGTGTGTGTGGTTTTTACAGTTTTTCTTTTTTTCTTCTGTAGGTAGTGTCTAATGTTATAGCATTGTGGTTGGAAAAAATGCTTGAAATGATTTCAGTTTTCTTAAGTTTACCAAGGCTTGATTTGTGGCCCAAGGAATGATCTATCCTGAAGAAAAGTGAAATCTACTGTTTGGGGATGAAATATCCTATAAATATCAATTAGATCCATCTTATCCAATGTAGGATTTAAAGCTTGTGTTCTTTGTTTTCTACCTGGATGATCCATTGGTGTGAGAGAGATGTTAAAGTCCCCCACTGTTACTGTGTTACTGTTGATTTCCCCATTTATAGCTGTTAGCATTTGGCTTATATATTGAGGTCCTTCTACGTTGGGTGCATATATATTTACAATTGTTACATCTTCTTCTTGGATTGATCCTTTCATCATTATGTAGTGTCCTTCCTTGTCACTTATAGCAGTCTTTATTTTAAAGTCTATTTTGTCTGATAAAAATGCTGCTACTCCACCTTTCTTTTGGTGTCTGTTTACATGAAATACCTTTTTTTCTGTCCCCTCATTTTTGGTCTGTATGTGTCCCTAGATCTGAAGTGGGTCATTTGTAGACAGCATATGTACAGGTCTTGTTTTTGTATCCATTCAACAAGTATGTCTTTTGATTAAAGCATTTAACCTGTCTATGTTTAGGTAATTATCAATAGTTGAGTTCAGTTCAGCCCCTCAGCTGTGTCCAACTCTTTGCAATCCCATGGACTGCAGCACGCCAGGCTTCCCTGTCCATCACCAACTCACAGAGCCTGCTGAAACTCATGTCCATCAACTCAGTGATGCCATCCAACCATCTCATCCTCTGTTGTCCCCTTGTCCTCCTGCCTTCAGTCTTTCCCAGCATCAGGCTCTTTTCCAGTGAGTCAATTCTTTCCATCTAGTGCCCAAAGTATTGGAGCATCAGCTTCACCATGAGTTCTTCAAATGGATATTCAGGGCTGATTTCCCTTAGGATTGACTGATTTAGTATCCTTGGAGTCCAAGGGACTCTCAAGAGTCTTCTCCAACACCACAGTTCAAAAGCATCAGTTCTTTGGCACTCAGCCTTCTTTATGGTCCAACTCTCACATCCATACATGACTACTAGAAAAACCATAGCTTTGACTAGATGTACCTTTGTCGGCAAAGTAATATCACTGCTTTTTAATATGCTCTCTAGGTTGGTCATAGCTTTTCTTTCAAGGAGCAAGCACGTTTTAATTTCATGGCTGCAGTCACCATCTGCAGTGATTTTGGAGCCCAAGAAAATAAAAGCTGTCACTGTTTCCATTGTTTCCCCATCTATTTGCCATGAAGTGATGGGACCAGATACCATGATCTTAGTTTTTTGAATGTTGAGTTTTAAGCCAGTTTTTCCACTCTCTTCTTTTACTTTCATCAAGAGGCTCCTTAGTTCCTCTTCACTTTCTGCTGTAAGGGTGGTATCATCTGTGTATCTGAAATTACTGATACTTCCCCGACCAATCTTGATTCCAGCTTGTGCTTTATCCATCCCAGCATTTCTTTATGATGTACTCTGCATAGAAGTTCAATAAGCAGGGTGACAATATACAGCCTTGACATGCTCCTTTCCCATTTTGGGACCAGTCTGTTGTTCCATGTCTGGTTCTAACTTGCTTTTTGACCTGCATACAAGTTTCATAGGAGGCAGGAAAGGTGGTCTGGTATTCCCATCTCTTTCAGAATTTTCCACAGTTGATTGTGATCCACACAGTCAAAGGCTTTGGCATAGTCAATAAAGCAGAAATAGATGTTTTTCTGGAACTCTCTTGCTTTTTCAATAATCTGGCTTATGTTGACAATTTATCTCTAGTTCCTCTGCCTTTTCTAATCCAGCTTGAACATCTGGAAGTTCTTGGTTCACTTACTGTTAGTGCCTGGCTTGGAGAATTTGGGGCATTGCTTTGCTAGTGTGTAAGATGAGTGAAGTTGTGCAGTAGCTTAAACTTTCTTTGACATTGCCTTTCTTTGGGATTGGAATGAAAACTGACCTTTTCCAGTCCTGTGGCCACTGTTGAGTTTTGCAAATTTGCTGACATATTGATTGTAGTACTTTAACAGTATCATGTTTTAGGACTTGAAATAGCTTAGCTGGGATTCCATCACCTCCACTAGCTTTGTTCATATTGATGCTTCCTAAGGCCCACTTGACTCCAGGATATCTGGCTCTAGGTAAGTGATCACACCATCATGGTTATCTGGGTCTGGGTCATTAAGATCTTTTTGTATAGTTCTTCCATGTATTCTTGCTACCTTTTTTTAATAGCTTCTGCTTCTGTTTGGTACATACCGTTTCTGTCCCTTATTGAGTCCATCTTTGCATGAAATGTTCCCTTGATATCTCTCATTTATTGAAGAGATCTCTAGTCTTTCCCATTCTGTTGTTTTCCTCTATTTCATTGCAGTGATCACTTAAGAAGGCTTTCTTATTTCTCCTTGCTATTTTTTGGAATTCTGCATTCCAGTGGCTATATCTTTCCTTTTTTCCTTTGCCTTCTACTTCTCTTCTATTCATAGCTATTTATAAGGTGTCCTCAGACAAACCAGTTTGCCTTTTTGCATTTCTTTTTCTTAGGGATGGTCTTGATCACTGCCTCCTATACAGTGTCAGGAACCTCTGTCCATAGTTCTTCAGGCACTAACATTCCAAGTTTCTAAGCAGTATTGTTCTTTACCACATCGGAGTTTACTTCCATCACCAGTCACATCTACACCTGGGCTTCGTTTTTGCTTTGGCTCCATCTGTTCATTCTTTCTGGAGTTATTTCTCCACTATTCTCCAGTAGCATATTGAGCACCTGGAGAGTTCATCTTTCAGTGTCATATCTTTTTGCCTTTTCATACTGTTCATGGGGTTCTCAAGGCAAGAGTACTGAAATGGTTTACCATTCCTTTCTCCAGTGGACCACATTTTGTCATAACTCTCTACCATGACCAGTCCGTTTTGGGTGGCCCTACATGGCATGGTTCATAGTTTCATTGAGTTAGACAAGGCTGTGGTCCATGTGATCTGTGTATGTTCATATTGACATTTTCTTGTTTTCGATTGGTTTTTATAGGTCTTTTTCCTTCTGTTTCTCCTTTGTTCTCTTCTCTTGTGATTTGTTAACTAGCTTTGGTGTTACATTCAGGGTGCATTTACTGTGTGTATATCTGTAGTAAGTTTCTGGTTTGCTCATCCTATGAGGTTTTGAGATGGCAGTCTAGATGTGTACAAGGTTGTTTTAAGTTGTTGGTCTCATTCCCACCTAGGGAAGTGCCTTTAACATTTGTTGTAAAGCTGTTTTTGTTTTGTTTGTTTTATATACTTTCTTTTTGCCCTATAAAGTTAATATTTTTATGAGGTTAAATCTGTCATCTTCCTCGTGGGTTCTAGTTTTGATGTCTGCCTATATATTGACTTTTTAAGTGTGTATTATGAATTGTTTCAAACATAGAGTATTTGGCAGAAAGCTATAATGAACCCCCATGTACTTCAGTATG
Organism: Neotragus pygmaeus; assembly: GCA_006410875.1. Lineage (NCBI taxonomy): Eukaryota > Metazoa > Chordata > Mammalia > Artiodactyla > Bovidae > Neotragus > Neotragus pygmaeus. Next base: position 27,273 of record SJYV01021150.1, read on the forward strand.
GCTTCAGTAATTAAGAACTCATAGCTAATCTTGTTTATACCATCGATATTATTTTGAAGCAAATTCAGACATTGTCATTAAATATTTCAGTATGCACACTGACTTTAAAGGTATTTTTAACTAACCTGTAGCTTGCATCTGACATAGTTTGTCTTGCTACCATCACTGACTTTCACTGAAAGATATTTACAGTGTTAAACCAAATCCAGCGTTAGTTAAGATTATTTTTACATAATATAGGATTTTAAAATAGTTTCCATGAGAATTTAATTATACTAAATACTTACATTGCTCATCTGTCATGAATTAAATATACATATCTGTAGGCTATCTGTATTAACATTTTTGTTTCTAAAGTTATATCTCAATAAAAGCATTAGCTACCTTTTTTACTAAAGTTATGCCTTATTAGAATCCATAAATCTTTTTATACCATGATATAAATTTTTTTGTCTTCAGAAGGCACTGTCCTAAATCATGAATTATATTGTATATTAAAAAGATTTTGCAAGTCTTTTGAATAAAAGTTTGTATTTACCTCTCCAGAAGTGTAACAGCATTTTTTTTAGTCTTTGGACTAGATAGAATTTTATGTTATATGTAATTAATATATGATTGGTTTTTAAGCTATCATTTCAGAATAAGTGATATAATCTTAGGGTCTTCTTTGGGGATAAATACTGAATATAAAAGTTCATCATAAGAAATTCAGGAAATATCTCATGACTACTAATACCAGAAAGAGTACAGAATAGCATTAGCTATGATTCCTATTCAAAGAATAATGATACAAGACTAGAGTTAGTCTCAGCTGGAAATAGGATTGTCATATCAAACACACATAAGGAAAATAAGTCTGAATCTTCATTATAGCTAAGTAAAATCATGTTTTTATAGTTAAGGGAGTCCATCAGGTTAATATTGCCAAACTATTTCATCTTATGGATGAGAAAACAGAGAGCAGAGAGCTTAACTCAGGTTTGTCCAAAGTCACACAAATGTTTTTTTATCCAGTTTTCTCAGAAGATAATTAAGAAGTAATAAAAGGTTCTAAAAAGTTATCTTTATTGATAATAACAATTATTCAGTGCTTACTTATTAGCAGACAATCTACTAAATACTTTGAATCGTTTGTTTCATTTAATCCTTACAGTGCACTTTGAGGTAAAAATTATCATTATCACCTTTTAGAGAAGTAAAGAAGCTGACTCTAACCTAGGCAGTCCAAGATACAGAGCCCTAACTCTTATTTGCTTTTATTCAGAGAAGAGACTCTTAAGTGTTATAACAATTGAAGCAAACAGAGTTACTGGAAGAACAGAAAGAAGACTGCAAACTATCAGTCTCAGAAGTAAAGCAGGAGTGGGAAGTTTGGGCAAAATAGATGGCAAGCAATTACATCCTGTTTAAAAAAGAAAAAAAAAAAAAAACCAAGGTATTTGTGACATGATTTGACTCTAGATTATTTCCTTATTTTCAGGGAATATTGCATCCCTCAATTCATTTTTACGTTTATAAAATTTATTTTGATTTTTCAAATGAAAGCTGGCTTATCATTTTATAAATTAGTGACTAAAGCAACACTCAAAACAGATTGACTATTGCTCTAGGTTTTAGTATTTGCTGAAGTTCATGTCTAAAGATACACATGAATTAAACAAAAAAAAAATNCTCTTGTGATTTGTTAACTAGCTTTGGTGTTACATTCAGGGTGCATTTACTGTGTGTATATCTGTAGTAAGTTTCTGGTTTGCTCATCCTATGAGGTTTTGAGATGGCAGTCTAGATGTGTACAAGGTTGTTTTAAGTTGTTGGTCTCATTCCCACCTAGGGAAGTGCCTTTAACATTTGTTGTAAAGCTGTTTTTGTTTTGTTTGTTTTATATACTTTCTTTTTGCCCTATAAAGTTAATATTTTTATGAGGTTAAATCTGTCATCTTCCTCGTGGGTTCTAGTTTTGATGTCTGCCTATATATTGACTTTTTAAGTGTGTATTATGAATTGTTTCAAACATAGAGTATTTGGCAGAAAGCTATAATGAACCCCCATGTACTTCAGTATGGCTTCAGTAATTAAGAACTCATAGCTAATCTTGTTTATACCATCGATATTATTTTGAAGCAAATTCAGACATTGTCATTAAATATTTCAGTATGCACACTGACTTTAAAGGTATTTTTAACTAACCTGTAGCTTGCATCTGACATAGTTTGTCTTGCTACCATCACTGACTTTCACTGAAAGATATTTACAGTGTTAAACCAAATCCAGCGTTAGTTAAGATTATTTTTACATAATATAGGATTTTAAAATAGTTTCCATGAGAATTTAATTATACTAAATACTTACATTGCTCATCTGTCATGAATTAAATATACATATCTGTAGGCTATCTGTATTAACATTTTTGTTTCTAAAGTTATATCTCAATAAAAGCTTTAGCTACCTTTTTTACTAAAGTTATGCCTTATTAGAATCCATAAATCTTTTTATACCATGATATAAATTTTTTTGTCTTCAGAAGGCACTGTCCTAAATCATGAATTATATTGTATATTAAAAAGATTTTGCAAGTCTTTTGAATAAAGTTTGTATTTACCTCTCCAGAAGTGTAACAGCATTTTTTTTAGTCTTTGGACTAGATAGAATTTTATGTTATATGTAATTAATATATGATTGGTTTTTAAGCTATCATTTCAGAATAAGTGATATAATCTTAGGGTCTTCTTTGGGGATAAATACTGAATATAAAAGTTCATCATAAGAAATTCAGGAAATATCTCATGACTACTAATACCAGAAAGAGTACAGAATAGCATTAGCTATGATTCCTATTCAAAGAATAATGATACAAGACTAGAGTTAGTCTCAGCTGGAAATAGGATTGTCATATCAAACACACATAAGGAAAATAAGTCTGAATCTTCATTATAGCTAAGTAAAATCATGTTTTTATAGTTAAGGGAGTCCATCAGGTTAATATTGCCAAACTATTTCATCTTATGGATGAGAAAACAGAGAGCAGAGAGCTTAACTCAGGTTTGTCCAAAGTCACACAAATGTTTTTTTATCCAGTTTTCTCAGAAGATAATTAAGAAGTAATAAAAGGTTCTAAAAAGTTATCTTTATTGATAATAACAATTATTCAGTGCTTACTTATTAGCAGACAATCTACTAAATACTTTGAATCGTTTGTTTCATTTAATCCTTACAGTGCACTTTGAGGTAAAAATTATCATTATCACCTTTTAGAGAAGTAAAGAAGCTGACTCTAACCTAGGCAGTCCAAGATACAGAGCCCTAACTCTTATTTGCTTTTATTCAGAGAAGAGACTCTTAAGTGTTATAACAATTGAAGCAAACAGAGTTACTGGAAGAACAGAAAGAAGACTGCAAACTATCAGTCTCAGAAGTAAAGCAGGAGTGGGAAGTTTGGGCAAAATAGATGGCAAGCAATTACATCCTGTTTAAAAAAGAAAAAAAAAAAAAAACCAAGGTATTTGTGACATGATTTGACTCTAGATTATTTCCTTATTTTCAGGGAATATTGCATCCCTCAATTCATTTTTACGTTTATAAAATTTATTTTGATTTTTCAAATGAAAGCTGGCTTATCATTTTATAAATTAGTGACTAAAGCAACACTCAAAACAGATTGACTATTGCTCTAGGTTTTAGTATTTGCTGAAGTTCATGTCTAAAGATACACATGAATTAAACAAAAAAAAAAATGAAATCATGAAAGAAGGAAGGATTTTTTTTTTAATGAACTTGCAAGTTTAGTTCTAAGTAACAATCAGAGTTCTAGCTTGAGGCTTTTCTGGGTGACTGTGAATAATGATGAGGTGAGCTTACAGGCCTCTAGCAAAGCCTGAGGACATTAATGCTCTTAGCCAGTATTTATCCTCCCCGCCCCCCCCCCAAAAAAAAGATCGTTAGTTTGTGGAGTATTGTTTGAATTGTCAGAAGAAATCAAACCTGAGTCTGTCATTTTATCCCAAGGGTCATCTCAGGAGTCTGAAGCTTAAATGTTAAGATAAATGTTTACCCAAATGGAAACCCTTAACAGTCATTTCATTTACTGTTGCTTCATTTTATTTTTACTGCTTTGGGGTATGTATTTTTATTTATGTGCAGAAAGAATTATGTGTAAAGAATTGTAACCCCAAGAAAGTAATATCACTTTGAAAATTGTTATCAACTGTGTAGAGCATCTGTTGGAAAACAGGTAAGGTTTTTTTTAAAAAAAATAAATAAATTTAGGTAGCTCAGCTGGTAAGAATCTGCCTGCAATGCAGAAGACCCTAGTTCAATTCCTGGATGGGGAAAATCCGCTGGAGAAGGGATGGGCTACCCATTCCAGTATTCTTGGGCTTCCCTGGGTTCAGAGGGTAAAGAATCCGCCCGCAATATGGGTAACCTGGGTTCAGTCCCTGGGTTGGGAAGACACCCTGGAGAAGGGAGCAGCTACCCACTCCAATATTCTGACCTAGAGAATTCCATTGACAAAGGAGCCTCACAAGCTACAGTCCATGGGGTCTCAAAGAGTCGGATATGACTGAGCGACTTTCACTTTCAGTAAATTCACCTCTCATTTTTATTAGATTTTCTTGGAAATTTATGTTTCAGAGGATTCTCATTTACTACTCTTCACTGAAAACATTCTTCTTGCACGATCACATCATGTGAAATTATAAACTGGTTTTGTTGTTCAGTCGTTAAGTCGTGTCTGACTCTTTGTGTCCCCATGAACTGCAGCACACCAGGCTTTCCTGTCCTTCACTATCTCCTGTAGTTTACTCAAACTCATGAATGGGTAGTGTGGATATTTTGAAAGCCCTAAAATTTTGAATTTATGGATAATTATGTATTGTCAATTATCCAGACCTCAGTTTCCTTTCATCCTTATAGCTGTTTGCTCAAAGTGACTTAAGTTGTTAAAATGACTCCCCTCCTTTAAAACATATTTACATAATAGATGGTAAGAGGGAGGAAATTAGCAAACCAAAACCTTTACTTAACTCACCCAATGTATGGAACAATAATGGTAATGATAGTAGTAATTAAAGGAGTAGTGTTCTAATAATCATCTGATCTCATGAAAAAAGGATAATGCTTTACATAGGCTTTCGTGTATGTCAAGCACTATTCTAATTCACGTTCTAACTCAAAAGTCCATCATTATCCCCATTTTTAAATGAGGAAACTGAGTCAGTAAAAGATAAAGTAGTAAATTCAGGATCAGAAGCCTGAACCAGGGCTTCAGAGAGCCACAGTAAAAAATTCTGTCCTTCACAGTCTCACATCACTGCATATAAGGCTTTGTGCTGGGGATATAGTGGTAAATGAGGTAGGCACAGTTCCTGATTCCATCAAACAGAAAATTATACAGCTTACTCCATTTCCATATTATAAGGTAATGTGAGAACTTATATAGGGAACTCTTATAGTCTGGGAAAATCAGACAGAGAATCTCCAAAGAAGGCTTTGGGGCTGAGGGATGAGTCTCATGTTCGGGTAGAGATGGGGAATAGGATAGGCAGGGGCCATATTGTGACATCTGTAGCCTCTAAACATCTTTGCCTTCATGGGTCCCTTCCTCTTTAAAAGTATTATAAATCATATCTTATCATTATACTGGTATGATGAGAAATATATTAATATCATATGCAAAAACATTTTCTTTGACGTAAAATGTTTTTTTTCTCTCTTATTTTAAAAGAAAGTAAAACATTTTCATTGACTCCTAAGAGTATTTTGGACCCTAGGCACTTATGCCCGCTGTGCCTAATGAATAAGTTAGCCTGGAGGTGAATACTGAGCCAGAAACATTTCAGAAGGAAGGAACAACATAGGGGCTTGCTTGCTCAGGAAACTGAAAGGGGGCCAGAATGGCCAGAGTGAGAGTGCAGGGGAGGGAGGCATGAGGTGAGGCTGGTAAAGCAGACAGGGCCCTGGTGTTGTTCAGTTGCTAAGTCATCTCCAGCCCTTTATGGCACCATGCACTGTAGCAAGAACTGCAGGCTTCTCTGTCCTTCACTATCTCCTGGAGTTTGCTCAAATTCTTGTCTGTTAAGTTGCTGATGCTATTTAACCATCACATCTTCTGCTACCCCCTTCTCCTGTAGCCATGTGATTTATCCTAAGAGCCATGGAAATTTTTCAAAGGGGTATCTGTGTGCGTCTTGGTGTGTATGCTTAAATTGATATACTCATATGGTTTAATATCAGTGGTTCAGCCTTTCCCTCTGAACTCTCACTTCTTATTCTATTTTTCCGTCTGATATTTGTCTTCATTTATCCAGGTCAAAGTAATTTGCTTCCACCTTAGATTTTTTATCACTTTTAGACATCATATAGTAACACATTCACATACATACTACAAATAAAGTTCAGTTCAGTTCTGTTCAGTCGCTCTGTTGTGTCCGACTCTTCGCGACCCCATGAACCGCAGCACACCAGGCCTCCCTGTCCATCACCAACTCCCGAAGTTCACTCAGACTCACGTCCATCGAGTCAGTGATGCCATCCAGCCATCTCATCCTTGGTCGTCCCCTTCTCCTCCTGTCCCCAATCCATCCCAGCATCAGGGTCTTTTCCAATAAGTCAACACTTCTCATGAGGTGGCCAAAGTACTGGAGTTCCAGCTTTACCTTTATTCCTTCCAAAGAACACCCAGGACCGATCTCCTTTAGGATGGACTGGTTCGATCTCCTTGCAGTCCAAGGGACTCTCAAGATTTTTCTCCAGCACCACGGTTCAAAAGCATCAATTCTTCGGCACTCAGCTTTCTTCACAGTCCAACTCTCACATCCATACATGACCACAGGAAAAACCATAGCCTTGACAAGATGGACCTTTGTTGGCAAAGTAATGTCCCTGCTTTTGAATATGCTGTCTAGGTTGGTCATAACTTTCCTTCCAAGGAGTAAGCGTCTTTTAATTTCATGGCTGCTATCACCATCTGCAGTGATTTTGGAGCAAAAATTTTTGTCCCCAAAAATAAAAGGGACATTATAAATTTGCTCAAGTACCCTACCCCACCTCCACCTCTTCTCTGTCATTCTTCATTGTTGTAGTGTGGATAATAAATACCATTATTTCTTGTCCCATTAACTATATATGCTGCTTTGGGATTGTCCCCTCTATCAGATGAGGATAAGTGCACCCATGTTCTCTGTGGTTCTGTTCTCAGTTCTTTCATTTTTGCATTTCTAAAAATGATGCTATTTTATAACCACAGTTAAGTGTTGCTGTTGTTATGTGAAAAGTGCCTTAGCATTTTCTGTTCCCACAAACTGGAACATCCATTCACCCACAGGACCACATTGATTAATCCTGCCTTTCCTTAAATTCTTGACAAAAGGGGCAACTGCTCAGTAGGGCTGTTCCTGACTATCTTACCGGAGATAGCAACTCTCCTACCTGGGATTCTTTTTACTTTCTGTTGTATTTTTCTCTGTAGTGTTTTATTGTAATACAAATCAAAATGTTGTATTCCACTTAATTTTTAAAATTATTGTCACTCTCCTCAAAAAGACAAGGATTACCAACTTTGTTTGATTATCTGTTTATTATTTCCCACCCCCCCAGTGGCTAAAATAGTACCAGATACAGTATCATTTGAATTAATGATTAATTATAGTCCCAAGTAGTCGTCTTTGGTTGTATATCCTTACTTAGGCATTTTTCAGTTTTCTTAAAATTTCTAATTGCCTATTTTTGTTTTCCTGCATTGTTTTTCTTTATCATATTCCCATTTCTTTCCAACTCTTCATTATGTGAAACATTTGTGGCCATCTCTTTCTGATTTTGTTTTTTTCCCTGGGAACTATTCTTCTAGATCATTTCATTCTTTGACTACACAGCTGTTATCCTAAGGCTTCCTTTCCTCCTCTTCTCAACCCATGTTTTTTTCTCTTTTTCATTGTACATCCTCCTTTAATGAAGCATATCCGTTAGCAACTTTCTAAGGAAGAATATATGGATGATAAATTTTTTGAACTTTCACATGTTTGAATGTCTTTGATTTTATTCTCTCGTGAAATGTATCCAGGTTCTAGCATGGATAGCGCAAAGGTGGGAGAAGGGAAAGTGGGATTTGTGCATTAGTATTGGAAAGGGAGAAAAAGCATTAAAAGATGACACTTTTTTGACTACCTGCTCTATATGAGACACCATCTAAAAACTGACATTTTATACCACTTCTACTGGGGCTTCCCAGGTGGCACAGTGATAAACAATCTGGCTGCCAATGCAGGAGATGCAAGAGATGCAGTTTCGATCCCTGGGTTGGGAGGATCCCCTGGAGAAGGAAATGGCAACCCACTCCAGTATTCTTGCCTGGGAAATCCCATGGACAGAGATTCCTGGCGTGCTATATATTCCATGGGGTCACAGAGCATCAGACGTGATTGAGAACACATACACACACACACCACCTCTCTACTAATTGTTTTGTAAATAATATTTTTAATTATTGTGTTTAAAATGCTAGAAAGGTATCGCCTTTGACTAATGTGCTGAGGATATCCAATTGCTGCCTATCTAACTGCTTGCCATCTGAATTCTAGTTTATCTGGGATTCTGGGGTACAAATCATTTTCCCTCTGAACTTGGATGGTGATGCTTCACTGTCTTTTAAAATTTATTTGATTGCAGCCTGTTAGTCCTTTGTAGCTCATCTGCTTTTTCCCTCTGGTACCTTTTGGGGTCCACTCTTGTTTTTCTTGTTTTTCAGTTCTCAGTGACGTGTCTTGGGGTAGGCTTTTTCTGTTCGTGTTGTGTTCAGTGAGGACTTGTCATCTGAGCTGTTTACTCCCTAGAAAATCATCTTTTACTATTTCTTTAGTAGTGTCCTCCCTTTTTTTTTTTTTCTTGTTTTTCTTTCCTTCTGTAACTTTTGTTATTCTGTGAAGGACGACATGAGTAGAACATGTAATGTTTCTTCTTTACAATGATATTTTCTATTTCTTTTAAAATCTGTTTCCAGGCAATGCTTTCAATTCCTAAAACCAACCCCTCCCCCAAGAAAAGAGTTTCAGAGGATGTTGAAGTATGAAATTGTGTGTTCATTTTCTTAAAAGAAGTAGAAACATGTATGGTCTATCTCCCATCTTGAACTAGTAGTCACTGAATGTTTGTAAGCAGAAAAATGACCAGATCAAACGTCATTTTACAAAGATCACTCTAGCTGTAGTTTGAAGTATAGCAGCATAAACAGGTTTTCCTGGAAATAATTGTGTGATGCTTCTAACACCTAGTATATGATATAGGTAATAAACTATTAAAATAATGACCTAAATAGTATATTTTTATTGTATCAAATAGTATCAAATAGATTGGTATTTAGTGAAAATAGTACTTTGGCCACCTCGTGGGAAGAGTTGATTCATTGGAAAAGATTCTGATGCTGGGAGGGACTGGGGGCAGGAGGAGAAGGGGACGACAGAGGATGAGATGGCTGGATGGCATCACGGACTCGATGGACGTGAGTCTGAGTGTACTCCGGGAGTTGGTGATGGACAGGGAGGCCTGGCGTGCTGCAATTCATGGGGCTACAAAGAGTCAGACACGACTGAGTGACTGAACTGAACTAACTGACTGTCATATTATACAAACATAAAATATTAAGGGATTATATTTATATATTATCCCCATGCCAAAACAATTTATTCAGAAATTGTTGCATCTCTACTTACTCTAGCAGTACTTTCTGTCTATTGCTGAATACCAACCTCTCTTATAATAGAATATAAATGTCATTTTACATAGAATATCAATAAATGAGTCTTAAACCAGCCTTTGACTTCTAGAAGCTTATAATAATTTATTTGCAGGATTTTAAAATGACATAGCTGTGAAGATCAAAATACTATCTCATACAGTGGCAATGATAATTAAATGAGATAAAATATATGATTTCATTTTCCCCTTTTTTCTTTGCACTATGAGCCCATTTTTAAACCATCTCTAGAATATCTCCATTACTAGAGTAAATTTAGTAATCCAACTACCCTAATCTGTTTTTCTCTGAAAATATTGATGCTTTAAAGGGGACTGTTGCCAACTTAGGGAATATATATATAAATACATGTAAGAAGTGTTCTTCCTGTTATCTTCAGCTCTTTTGTGTACACGATTAAAAAGTACTGGTAAGCTTTAGTGCTGTTAAAGAAATTCACATTGATTATTGCTGAATCTTTATACTGTGAATAATTTCTTTATCAAAGTTATACCTCTATAAATTCTAGTCACTAAAATGCAGTTTTTTTAGTATTTCCCACCTTAATTATTACGCTGTCATGTGATTTCTCTTTCGTGTTATTGAATAGATTAAGGAAAATGCACTTAGACAAGTTGCTTTCATTTGAATCTGTCTTAAAAGAACTCCACACGTATATATATTATAGGTGGTGGCAGAGGTTTATTATAGGGTCTCTCATTTGCTTCCTGTCTTTCACATAACCTGGAAAAGGGAAAGGGGGAAATTTTAAATCCATAAACTAATAAATTTAAGAAAAACAATAAAAATTACAATAAAGAAGATTCCAGATTCCAAATATCTTCAACTGTGTGATTATGAATTAAAGATACTGCCAAACCACTATGCATTTTTCATAATTAAAATATATTGTCCACCTTTCATGTTTCCTTATATAAATAAAAAGATTATAATTTCAGATATCATTATTATGCCTCTTTGTTGCTTTTATTGTAAGTGAAAATTTTCAGTATGTTCTTATCTCTTTCTATGTGTTCAATGTGTATGTACATGCACATACAGTGTGGGCATGCACACATCCAGTGTAGACATGCATACACACAGCTGAGGGAGTAGTAAAAACAAAAGGTTTTTAATTAAGTAAATAACACTCCTCAAAGGTTTTATTCAGTTTAAATAATAGAACAGAAGTTCATTTTTTAGGGCACTAGCTTCTATTTTACATGGGAATTATTTTTAAATCCATATTATACTATGTTTTTCATAATTTGAATGTTATGATTTCTTGGTAGTGCTACAAAATCTTTCTGCTTGCTTTTTTTTTCTATTCACAGTATTCAGAGTGGTCCATGTGACCTAGATATTGAAAATTGAAGTAGAGTGTGCTGCATTGCTGATATTTACTGTGAAACCTTGGAAACATTCTGCTTTCACATGCTAGAATTACGGGGTGCACACTGTTTAATATTGCTGGTATTTTAAAAGGTCTCTGAAAGTTGGCACAATTATTTTTAACGCTGACATTAAAATATTGTTTTAAAATATTCAAATAATAAAAGAGAATACATTTGCATTCCAGTTAAAAATACACACATAATCATTGTTCATTTTAAAGTTTTAAATCTGCTAGGTAAGACTCATTATGGATCTTTTCCCCGTTATTTACCTTGTGTTTAGAATTACAGTAATCTACTTGTTTTGAAATCCAACCCAATAAGGTGCAGTTAGTCCTTTGCTGTTTCCTAATTTTGGGTGAACCCTGTTAAATTAATTGAAAAATAAAATAGTATCTAGAATCTGCAGTATAAAATTATGCTCATTAAGAGAAGTTATTTTATCATCTGTCAGATTAATGTAGAGCATCTCTTCCAAGAAATCAGGTTTTGTATTCAGGAAGCCATGTTCTCCCAGCATGGAAAGCTGTTTCACCCTTTAATACTTTTGTGTAAAAAATAAAACCTGGAAAGGAAAGCACTGAATGAGTTAAATCATCTGAACAGTGACTAACTTTCAAGTCATATATGTACTGAAAGGACCTGATTTGTTTTCTCTTTACTCATTGTAAAAATATTGTACAAAAGAAGAAATAACTGATTACATCATGATTCTCAGCTAAGAAAATTAAAGCACAGATGTGCTAAAGATCAACTGTGTAGTTTTATTTGTCTTCTTGATGACAGAAAGATTAGCTTACCAAACTAATTCATAGGTTTCTTTATGTAGTCAGGGAAAGCTACCAAGTACCAGGGCAGATAACCAGAAGCCATATTGAGAAGTCTAAGACCATAAACTGGAAACTGGGTGTGTAGAATCCAATCTGAAGTATAAGGAGAGGCAGAAATAAGTAAGGAATACAACCAGGTTAGGCAGAAGCTGGGCAGAATGTGATGCAATAAACAAATAAACAATAAGCAAATACACAAGAGTGGCCTAGAACCAGGGCTCTAATGGAAAGTAAGGGCAAGAACATTTTAATACCTTTTTGGAAAGTGTGAATGGGAAGCATATCAGGACTAGAAACTTCTTACAATTTAACAGTCATCTAGCTTTGATTTGTCTCCAGCTTGCTTTTTTCCAAACCATTATTTCTGTCATAGAGCAGTCTTCTAAAAGCTGTATAATGAAGGCCAGGAAAAAGTATCATTTGTCAAGTAACCAGGAAAATTAAAACATACGCATACACCCACACATATATTCTTCGTATTTTCTTTCTTGAAACTTCACATTTCCCTTAACCTTATTGTGTAAAAGTTTCTTAGCAGTCCAAGAAAAAAGAAATCTGTAAACCCAAGCTTTGCTAAACTTGTTAGACCTGGAACACTATCTTGCATCACATCAAATCCCACACTTTGGAGCTATGTTCTCCAAGATACCAGTTTGGGAAACTAGCTATCCTTTTTTATGAGAACTTCAGTAAACTGTTGGCAAAGCCATTTTTAAAACGTAAGGTATATGCTGAATAAATGAATGAATTTGTCAGTATTTGCTAATATAGCTGTTTCAACTTTGCACAGGATCTAGTCTTTGATATAGGAAGGGCTCACATTATTTGTATAGTCAGACAAATAGGAAATCACCATAGCTACTCATTTTTAAAGGTCACTTAGTTTGCTGAGTTATATAANTAATGACCTAAATAGTATATTTTTATTGTATCAAATAGTATCAAATAGATTGGTATTTAGTGAAAATAGTACTTTGGCCACCTCGTGGGAAGAGTTGATTCATTGGAAAAGATTCTGATGCTGGGAGGGACTGGGGGCAGGAGGAGAAGGGGACGACAGAGGATGAGATGGCTGGATGGCATCACGGACTCGATGGACGTGAGTCTGAGTGTACTCCGGGAGTTGGTGATGGACAGGGAGGCCTGGCGTGCTGCAATTCATGGGGCTACAAAGAGTCAGACACGACTGAGTGACTGAACTGAACTAACTGACTGTCATATTATACAAACATAAAATATTAAGGGATTATATTTATATATTATCCCCATGCCAAAACAATTTATTCAGAAATTGTTGCATCTCTACTTACTCTAGCAGTACTTTCTGTCTATTGCTGAATACCAACCTCTCTTATAATAGAATATAAATGTCATTTTACATAGAATATCAATAAATGAGTCTTAAACCAGCCTTTGACTTCTAGAAGCTTATAATAATTTATTTGCAGGATTTTAAAATGACATAGCTGTGAAGATCAAAATACTATCTCATACAGTGGCAATGATAATTAAATGAGATAAAATATATGATTTCATTTTCCCCTTTTTTCTTTGCACTATGAGCCCATTTTTAAACCATCTCTAGAATATCTCCATTACTAGAGTAAATTTAGTAATCCAACTACCCTAATCTGTTTTTCTCTGAAAATATTGATGCTTTAAAGGGGACTGTTGCCAACTTAGGGAATATATATATAAATACATGTAAGAAGTGTTCTTCCTGTTATCTTCAGCTCTTTTGTGTACACGATTAAAAAGTACTGGTAAGCTTTAGTGCTGTTAAAGAAATTCACATTGATTATTGCTGAATCTTTATACTGTGAATAATTTCTTTATCAAAGTTATACCTCTATAAATTCTAGTCACTAAAATGCAGTTTTTTTAGTATTTCCCACCTTAATTATTACGCTGTCATGTGATTTCTCTTTCGTGTTATTGAATAGATTAAGGAAAATGCACTTAGACAAGTTGCTTTCATTTGAATCTGTCTTAAAAGAACTCCACACGTATATATATTATAGGTGGTGGCAGAGGTTTATTATAGGGTCTCTCATTTGCTTCCTGTCTTTCACATAACCTGGAAAAGGGAAAGGGGGAAATTTTAAATCCATAAACTAATAAATTTAAGAAAAACAATAAAAATTACAATAAAGAAGATTCCAGATTCCAAATATCTTCAACTGTGTGATTATGAATTAAAGATACTGCCAAACCACTATGCATTTTTCATAATTAAAATATATTGTCCACCTTTCATGTTTCCTTATATAAATAAAAAGATTATAATTTCAGATATCATTATTATGCCTCTTTGTTGCTTTTATTGTAAGTGAAAATTTTCAGTATGTTCTTATCTCTTTCTATGTGTTCAATGTGTATGTACATGCACATACAGTGTGGGCATGCACACATCCAGTGTAGACATGCATACACACAGCTGAGGGAGTAGTAAAAACAAAAGGTTTTTAATTAAGTAAATAACACTCCTCAAAGGTTTTATTCAGTTTAAATAATAGAACAGAAGTTCATTTTTTAGGGCACTAGCTTCTATTTTACATGGGAATTATTTTTAAATCCATATTATACTATGTTTTTCATAATTTGAATGTTATGATTTCTTGGTAGTGCTACAAAATCTTTCTGCTTGCTTTTTTTTTCTATTCACAGTATTCAGAGTGGTCCATGTGACCTAGATATTGAAAATTGAAGTAGAGTGTGCTGCATTGCTGATATTTACTGTGAAACCTTGGAAACATTCTGCTTTCACATGCTAGAATTACGGGGTGCACACTGTTTAATATTGCTGGTATTTTAAAAGGTCTCTGAAAGTTGGCACAATTATTTTTAACGCTGACATTAAAATATTGTTTTAAAATATTCAAATAATAAAAGAGAATACATTTGCATTCCAGTTAAAAATACACACATAATCATTGTTCATTTTAAAGTTTTAAATCTGCTAGGTAAGACTCATTATGGATCTTTTCCCCGTTATTTACCTTGTGTTTAGAATTACAGTAATCTACTTGTTTTGAAATCCAACCCAATAAGGTGCAGTTAGTCCTTTGCTGTTTCCTAATTTTGGGTGAACCCTGTTAAATTAATTGAAAAATAAAATAGTATCTAGAATCTGCAGTATAAAATTATGCTCATTAAGAGAAGTTATTTTATCATCTGTCAGATTAATGTAGAGCATCTCTTCCAAGAAATCAGGTTTTGTATTCAGGAAGCCATGTTCTCCCAGCATGGAAAGCTGTTTCACCCTTTAATACTTTTGTGTAAAAAATAAAACCTGGAAAGGAAAGCACTGAATGAGTTAAATCATCTGAACAGTGACTAACTTTCAAGTCATATATGTACTGAAAGGACCTGATTTGTTTTCTCTTTACTCATTGTAAAAATATTGTACAAAAGAAGAAATAACTGATTACATCATGATTCTCAGCTAAGAAAATTAAAGCACAGATGTGCTAAAGATCAACTGTGTAGTTTTATTTGTCTTCTTGATGACAGAAAGATTAGCTTACCAAACTAATTCATAGGTTTCTTTATGTAGTCAGGGAAAGCTACCAAGTACCAGGGCAGATAACCAGAAGCCATATTGAGAAGTCTAAGACCATAAACTGGAAACTGGGTGTGTAGAATCCAATCTGAAGTATAAGGAGAGGCAGAAATAAGTAAGGAATACAACCAGGTTAGGCAGAAGCTGGGCAGAATGTGATGCAATAAACAAATAAACAATAAGCAAATACACAAGAGTGGCCTAGAACCAGGGCTCTAATGGAAAGTAAGGGCAAGAACATTTTAATACCTTTTTGGAAAGTGTGAATGGGAAGCATATCAGGACTAGAAACTTCTTACAATTTAACAGTCATCTAGCTTTGATTTGTCTCCAGCTTGCTTTTTTCCAAACCATTATTTCTGTCATAGAGCAGTCTTCTAAAAGCTGTATAATGAAGGCCAGGAAAAAGTATCATTTGTCAAGTAACCAGGAAAATTAAAACATACGCATACACCCACACATATATTCTTCGTATTTTCTTTCTTGAAACTTCACATTTCCCTTAACCTTATTGTGTAAAAGTTTCTTAGCAGTCCAAGAAAAAAGAAATCTGTAAACCCAAGCTTTGCTAAACTTGTTAGACCTGGAACACTATCTTGCATCACATCAAATCCCACACTTTGGAGCTATGTTCTCCAAGATACCAGTTTGGGAAACTAGCTATCCTTTTTTATGAGAACTTCAGTAAACTGTTGGCAAAGCCATTTTTAAAACGTAAGGTATATGCTGAATAAATGAATGAATTTGTCAGTATTTGCTAATATAGCTGTTTCAACTTTGCACAGGATCTAGTCTTTGATATAGGAAGGGCTCACATTATTTGTATAGTCAGACAAATAGGAAATCACCATAGCTACTCATTTTTAAAGGTCACTTAGTTTGCTGAGTTATATAAGCTAGACTCTACAACACAGAACCACTGATCTATATTTTGGGCAGCAGTTACTAGACATAATAAGAGCCCCAAATCATATTTCATAAAAATTATACTGCGCTGTTTAATTCCTTATAAAGAGCACTCCAACTAAAAGGCTTCTGAAGTGATCTTGTCTCACCAAGACACCCAGAGTGGCCAGTAGCCAGGAGATTTGTACTTTCTCTTCTGAATCTGCCATCAGCTCTCTATGAGACATTATAGACATTATCTGAAAAATGAGGAGACTGCCACTTCCCAGCTTGATGTTAAAAATGAACTTCTAAAATATTCTAAGTTCTGTACTCATTCTATATCCAATATTAATGTGAATATCCAAAAGATGGATATAGTATTGAAAGTTTCTCTGTCAGCTTGTATTTTAAGTGATCCTCCAAACACAGATTGGGAACAGGACTAAATATATTCCAAAATTTCTTGTAATTCTGAAATGTTATGTTCAATGATTTTAAGTTATATATTTACATTTTTCTCCTTACAAAAAAAGAGGATTATATATTTATAAGCAAAGAAAAATATCTTAGATTGCAGAACTGTCTTATAAAAACTGAACATTTAATTAAAAACAATATATGTATGATTTTAGAGTATTTAGAGTGTTAAAAATTTTTAAGTTATAATAGTATTGGTCTTTATGGTTTCTAGATAAAATACTATGAATCATGCAAATATTATTCTTTACATTAAAAATTTGCATGTTACAACTCAAAGGAAATAGAGCTAAAGAAGGAATAGTTTTTCCAAAATAGGAGCAGTGTTGGGTTATGTCACTTGATTTAGTGTCATGTGTCATAGTATATTCTTCTAAAACATTTCAGAATGTGACATTGTAGTAACTTTCTATTATAAAAAAGCAAAAATAATGGAAGGATATTTTATTTCTTCTGTGGCAGAATAGAACACAGAATGATTCAGGTTTTCTTAAGGAAAATTTACTTGCAAAAATTATTTGGGGTAGGAGACCTTTTGAAGAGATTCACTGACAAAATTTGGGACAATATGAACAAAAGCTTTTCCTTAAATTAGAATGACAGCTAAAACAAGAAGCAATGGAGTTAGAAAACCATCAGTGGTATGCTAAAATTAATGAGTAAAATTTTACATATTTTCAAAATCTTTCTCCATGTTTAACTTTTTAATTATAAAGGAAGAAAAGGAAAGTAATTTGGCAGTTGAAAAACCAATGTATATCACATTAACAAACTGATCAAATATAATACTACCAATATTATATTAAACTGACATTTCATGTGCCTCCTGATGTGATGCACTTGAACAACACACAACTTTGCCTCTGTAGTATTCCCAACAAAATGCATAACACAAAGCTAATCATGAGGAAATTCGGGGAAAAAATGAAGGACATTTAACAAAATAACTGGCCTACATTCTTCAAAATAGATTCAAAAGATTCGAGTTTATAGACAGAGTCCTGAAGAACTATGGGTGGATGTTTGTGACATTGTACAGGAGGCAGGAATCAGGACCATCCCCAAGGGAAAGAAATGCATAAAGGTAAAATGGTTGTCTGAGGAAGCCTTACAAATAGCTATGAATAGAAGAGAAGCGAAGGAAAAGGAGAAAAGGAAAGATATACCCATTGGAATACAGAGTTCCAAAGTATAGCAAAGAGAGATAAGAAAGCCTTCCTCAATGATCAGTGCAAAGCAATAGAGGAAAACAATAGAAAGGGAAAGACTAGAGATCTCTTCAACAAAATTAGAGATATCAGGGGAACATTTCATGAAAAGATGGGCACAATAAAGGACAGAAATCGTATGTACCTAAAAGAAGCAGAAGATATTAAGAGGTGGCAAGAAATACAGAGAAGAACTATACAAAAAAATATCTTCACGACCCAGATAACTACAATAGTGTGATCACTCACCTAGGGCCAGATATCCTGGAATGTGAAGTCAAGTGGACCTTAGGATGCATCACTATGAGCAAAGCTAGTAGACGTGATGGAATTCCAGTTGATCTATTTCAAATCTGAAAAGATGATGCTATGAAAGTGTTGCACTCAATATGCCAGCAAATCTGGAAAACTCAGCAGTGGCCACAGGACTGGAAAAGGTCAGTTTTCATTCCAATCCCAAAGAAAGACAATGCCAAAGAATGCTCAGAATACCTCACAATTGCACTCATCTCACAGGCTAGCAAAGTAATGCTCAAAATTCTCCAAGCCAGGCACCAACAGTACGTAAACCGAGAACTTCCAGATGTCCAAGCTGCATTTAGAAAAGGCAGAGGAACCAAAGATCAAATTGCCAACATCCATTGGATCATTGAAAAAGCAAAAGAGTTCCAGAAAATCATCTACTTCTGTTTTATTGACTATGCCAAAGCCTTTGACTGTGTGGATCACAATAAACTGTGGAAAATTCTGAGAGAAATGAGAATACNTGGGTGTTCTTTAGAAGGAATGATGATGAAGCTGAAACTCCAGTAATTTACACAATATTTGAAAGACTAGAATTGACAGTTCAGATGTGTTTTTATCATTCATCTGCTACCATACTTACTTGCAGACATCATTACTTTCATACTATCAAATATGTGTTGAACAAAATTTTTGATCTACTATCAAACATTTCTTCTAGCTTGAAATAGTCTAAAAATTATTTTATAAATTGAGGTTCATCACTTTTCAGTCAAAATGACTCCCTTGATGTAGGACTTCAAAGGAAGGAAATGCACACAACATTTCTACATCTCAGAGAAGAACCAACTTTTTTTTTCAGTACAGCCAGTGGCTCCAGAGGGCCTGGCCTGGGTACATATGTTTATGGTAAGGTTTTGCCTAATAGCCCATGTTTTATATGGCATTCCAATCTTCCTACTTTAAAATCCACTCCCTCAGTCATTTTTCTGAAGGTGACATCCTGTGTGTTTCTTCTGTCACCTTTATAGGACTAGTATTGAACCAGTTGTGGAAATAAACAGAAACCATCAAGTTCCAGTATATATTAAAAGAAAAAACAACTTTTTATGTCTTTGTTGTTTATAAAATACTTAGGTTGCAGTCTAAGAACTGGTTGTATAGATATGAAATCTGACTTTAAATTGGGCCTTCTTTTCCTTTTTAATCCTGTAAATCAGAGCCCTTAGCTCTTAGCAGCCAAGTGGACAGATGGCCTATCACATGCTTGTTTCCTAGAAATCAGAAAGTGAGTTAACTGGATGAGACTAGCTCTTCTCTGAACTGAAGGAGACACACGCTGAATGCACTTTGGATACTTCTGTCTTGGAGCTTTAAATTCTCTGAAGAAGAACTAAATCAGTCCCCATGATGGGAATGCACAGTGGAGAGTGTCAGCAGGAAAGTAGAGAGCAAGATGGGAAAGCTGGTCCAACCTGGGTGGCAGGAAGGACTTTTGAGAGAAGGAATGACCTGGCTCCTAAACGGTGAAAAGGATGTGAGCAAACAAAGCACAGAGGGAAAAGACATGTTATCTGTGCAAAAAACAGGAACAGAGGTACAGTGAAAAGAGTCCGATGGCACTTCCATGGAATGAGGACTTCATTATGGTTTCTGGTTTACTTGTCCATCTCCATCCACTCTAGGCAGTAAGTTTTATGAGGGCAGGCACAATGCTGGACATGGAGAATGCAGCCTCAAGGAACATATAGTTTCATGGGGAACCCACACAATGAGCAAGTAGCCCAAATAACTGTATTTTTTGCAAACTGCGAAAAGCACGACAAAGTAAAAGAGCAGGGGGCCATGCGAAGAGAACTCAAAATGGACCTGGGAGAGCACCATGCCAAGCATGTGACAACACAGTTGAAGAGTGTTTCAGGTTGAGGACATAAGTGTGCACACAAGCACTGCATTGGAAAAGGGCTTGGGGAATTCACAGAGGCCAGGAGGCCAGTGAGGCTGGAGCAGAATAGATAAGAAGGCATGTGGCACAAAATGAGATGTGAGGACTAGACAGGCATGAGAGCAGAATAGCTTACAGATAATACCTTACAGATAATACCTCAGATAATACAAAAGGACTGTGGATTTTCCTCTAAGAGCATGGGGAAATCACTGAAAACTTTTGAGCAGGAGATAATATTGATCATATTGATCATATTTCAACAAGCAGTTTTGGAGCAACTGGAAATCCATATGGTAAAAAGTATGAACTTCAACTTAAAACGCACACTTTATAAAATATGGACACAAAATGGATCACAGACCCAAATACAAAACTATAAAACTTCTGGGAAAAAAAAAGAAATCTATGTGAACTTTGCTAAAGCAATGAATTATTAGACATGGCACCATGACAAGGCAGGATCCATCAAAGGAAAAAAAATGGTAAAATCGTTCTTCAAAACTAAAAACTTGTTGTGCGAAAGAACACTGCTACTGGAATGAGAAAAGAAGCTACAGGCTAGAGAAAGTACTCGTACATCACATATCTGACAAAAGACTTGTATCCAGAATATACAAAGAATTCTCAAAGCTCAATAATAAGAAATTAAACAACGTAACTTTTAAAATAGGCAAAATATTTTAATATTCAAATGATGAAAAGATAGCCAACATCTTTAGTCATTAGTGGAATGCAAGTTTCTGCTCCACCCCCCCGGGCTGCACTGTGCAGCATATGGGATATTAATTCCCTGATCAGGGGTCAAACCCATGCCCCCTGCAGTGAAAGTGAGGAGTCTTAACCACTAGACTGCCAGAGAAGTCCTGAGATGCAAGTTAAAAGCATAATTCAATACCCTAGAGAAATGAAATAAAAACTTATGTCTACATAACTTGTCCAAGAATGTTTAATAAGCAGCTTTATTAATAATTGGCAAAACTCATCAATAACCCTGATGTCCCTCAATGGGTGAATGACTAAACTGTGAGACATGCATACAACAAAATGCAGCCCAATACTACATATTTATTGATGCAACAACTCAGACGAATCTAAAAGGAACTACACTGAGGGGAAAAAACCAGTCTTGAAAGATTATTTACTGTGTGACTCTGTTTATATGACATTCTCAGAAAGATGAAACTATAGAGATGCAGAATAAGCCAGTGGTTGACAGAGGTTAGAGATGAGGTGAGATAGGACAGACTATAAAGGGATGCACAAGGAACTTTTAGGGGAGTGTGATGGAACTGGTCATTATCTTGACCATGCCCATGGTTACACAAATAAATGAATATGTTAAAAACCATAGAACTGTATACTAAGAGAAAACAAATCAATTTTACTGTATAATTGAACAAATAAATGTGCTTAATAATTTAAAAATGAAAATATGTGTCCACAAACATACTTGTAAAAGAATGTTCATTTGCAGCTTTCTTAACTGCAAACTAGAAATGAAGGTTCTTCAAAAGGAAAATGCCTAATGAATTGCAGTCTATCCATAGAAGAGAATACTCCACAGCAACTAAAGGGAATAAACTACTGAACCTGTGACATGACACATCTAGGGGGCATTTTGCTGAGTTTAAGAGGACAGATTCAACAGACTATAGATCATACACTTCCATTTTTATGAAGTGCTAGTAAAGGAAACTTGAATCTACAGTGAAAAACATCACAACAGGGGTTGCCTCTAGGTGCAGGGATAACAGGAAAGGGTACAACACACCTATCCAGTGTTTTGAAAATATTCTATCTCTTGACAGGAATGTGGGTCCTATGGGTCCATGCATTTGTCAAACATACTTAAGATCTGTGTCTTTCATTATGTGTACATTTCAACTTAAAATGTAAATATTAACTCATTTGAGGAGGTTTGCTTTTCACAATGACAAGACTTGGCAACCCTACAGTTACTTTATGTGCATTCCAGACTTGAGCAATAAGTAAATATATGGAGGATAATGGGCCCAGGCCTCTCTGACGAGTGAGAAGAGTGTTGCAAAACTGGAAAGTGAGGGGACTGGAGTGAACCTTCTGGTGCTGGATTAAGATGGCGGTATCGGTATGAAGTCATGGTTTGGATTTTTGGATATACATATACACCCACGCACAAATGTACACATACATATAGATGGTTAGATATGGAAATAAATACAGATATAGGTCTTTATGCCTATGTATATGTGTATTTGCTTCCCAGTTCAGAAGACACCTATACGTCAGTAACAGTGAGTACAAGTAGCACCCAGATCCCCGTTTCTAAATAGCTGTGCTTAAGGAAAACAGGGCTCCCCTTTGACTAAGTCTTAGAAAACCAGCTGATTTTGTGGCTAAGGCAGAGAAAGTACAAAATGAACCTGGAACATCATACAGTGCCCGAAAGGAAGGAATGCTGCAAGATGCTGGGAAGAATCAAAAAGACACAGGAGCCAGATCAAAGGGGCTGTCACTGGTTTAAGCGAGGACAATCAGACAATTATTGTCTGATCATTGATGCAAGGACAATTATTTACTTATTTATTGAAATAAATAATATTAGCAAAAGATTAAAATCCACTGGATGGAAAAATGAATAAATAATGAATGAATGAATGAAGCAAAGGAATGNTGCTGCTGCTGCTGCTGCTGCTGCTGCTGCTAAGTCACTTCAGTCATGTCTGGCTGTTAGCGACCCCATAGCCTGCAGCCTACCAGGCTCTGCCATCCATGGGATTTTCCAGGCAAGAGTACTGGAGTGGGTTGCCATTGCCTCCTCTAGGACCCATAAGCTATATAATCTTTGTACACAAATCAATATTTGGGGTTTTTTTTCAGAAGTTAAATACAATTTTTTGGCTGACATTGGAGTTGGCAAGTCAGTAAAATCCAGAGGACTGAATTGTTTTANCCAGGCAAGAGTACTGGAGTGGGTTGCCATTGCCTCCTCTAGGACCCATAAGCTATATAATCTTTGTACACAAATCAATATTTGGGGTTTTTTTTCAGAAGTTAAATACAATTTTTTGGCTGACATTGGAGTTGGCAAGTCAGTAAAATCCAGAGGACTGAATTGTTTTATGATTTAATTTTTTAAGATATTTTCCATTTAATAAATAATCAGAAGACAAAGACTGTAATAGGTTCGGATAACAGCTGGTCTAATTTTTGAATCCAAGGGTCTAAACCAAAAAACAAATGTTTAAGAGAGGTTAACTAAGAGGGACATCTTTTTGGGGGGGGGAGGTGTTAGTTCTGAAAGGTCTTGTAGGTCTTCATATCTGCTTCCCTAGTGGCTCAGAGGGTAAAGCGTCTGCCTGCAATGCGGGAGACCTGGGTTCTATCCCTGGGTCAGGAAGATCACCTGGAGAAGGAAATGGCAACCCACTCCAGTACCCTTGCCTGGAAAATCTCATGGACAGAGAAGCCAGGTAGACTACAGTCCATGGGATCGCAAAGAGTCAGACACGACAGAGCAACTTCACTTCACTTCACTTAGGTCTTCATAGAACTGTTCAGCTTCTTCAGCATTACTGGTTGGGGCATAGGCTTGGATTACCGTGATATTGAATGGTTTGCCTTGGNATCCCTGGGTCAGGAAGATCACCTGGAGAAGGAAATGGCAACCCACTCCAGTACCCTTGCCTGGAAAATCTCATGGACAGAGAAGCCAGGTAGACTACAGTCCATGGGATCGCAAAGAGTCAGACACGACAGAGCAACTTCACTTCACTTCACTTAGGTCTTCATAGAACTGTTCAGCTTCTTCAGCATTACTGGTTGGGGCATAGGCTTGGATTACCGTGATATTGAATGGTTTGCCTTGGAAACGAACAGAGATCATTCTGTCGTTTTTGAGATTGCATCGAAGTACTGCATTTTGTTGACTCTTGTTGACCGTGATGGCTACTGCATTTCTTCTAAGGGATTCCTGCCCACAGTAGTAGATATAATGGTCATCTGAATTAAATTCACCCATTCCAGACCATTTTAGTTTACTGAGTCCTAGAATGTCGATATTCACTCTTGCCATCTCCTGTTTGACCACTTCCAATTTGCCTTGATTTATGGACCTGACATTCCAGGTTCCTATTCAGTATTGCACTTTACAGCATCAGACCTTGCTTCTATCACCAGTCACATCCACAACTGGATATTGTTTTTGCTTTGGCTCCATTCCTTCATTCTTTCTGGCGTTATTTCTCCACTGATCTCTAGTAGCATATTGGGCACTTACCAACCTGGGGAGTTCCTCTTTCAGTATCCTATCATTTTGCCTTTTCATACTTTTCATGGGGTTCTCAAGGCAGGAATACTGAAGTGGTTTGCCATTACCTTCTCCAGTGGACCACATTCTGTCAGACCTCTCCACCATGACCTGTCCATCTTGGGTGGCCCCACATAGCATGTAGTTTCATTGAGTTAGACAAGGCTGTGGTCCATGTGATCAGATTGGCTAATAATCTGTGATTATGGTTTCAGTGTGTTTGTCCTCTAATGCCCTCTCACAACACCTACATTCTTAACTTGGGTTTCTCTTACATTGGACATGGGGTATCTCCTCTCAGCTGCTCCAGCAAAGCATAGCCACTGCTCCTTGCCTTGGACAAGTTCCCCCTCCTGACCTTGAACATGGAGTAGCTCCTCTCGGCCCTCCTGCACCCGTGCAGCCGCCACTTCTCGGACGTGGGGTTGCTCCTCTCTGCCGCCCCTAACCTCGGAGATGGGGTGGCTCCTCTCGGCCACCATCCCTGACCTCAGACATAGGGTAGGTCCTCCCAGCCGCTCCTGCACCATCACAGCCTTGGGTAATTGTATGTGAATATATGAGTGTGTTTGAAGCAGGATTTTTAAATTATTTTGATGCTTCTGTGTAATGACTTTTTTTTTTCCTGGCCATGCCATGCAACATGTAGAATCTTAGTTCCTGACCAGGGGTTGAACCCATGGCCCCTTGCTGTGGAAGCACAAAGTCTTAACTGCTGTACTGCCAGGGACCTCCCAGGAATGAATATTCTTAACATTATAAATATTAAGAGAGATGAAGGATTTTTTTCCTCATAGAAAATTTAATAGCTTTCTAAGAACAGTAAATGTATACGCATTTCAGCAAATTATTTTTTTCTATTGAATCTTTTTTAAATTCCACCAAGAATTTTATAGTTTATATTCAAAATATATTGAATAAAATATGTTGATAATATTCTTGCCCCTTTAACAACCATATAACTTCTCTGAGAAATTTGTCCGTGTCATCATGTAAAATTATTTAGAGAATTAAATCTTGGCACTCTTATCTACATAAGGAGGGATTCAGCACCAGTGTTGACCTAGTTTTTTTTCTCATTCAGATTTTTTTAACAAGAGAATAACTGTCTCACACCAAGATTTGAAGCCAAAATTTTATTGTAATATATTAAAGAAGAGAAACTCATTCTTCTTGTGTTTCTTTAATCTGGATATTAGGTTATACCCTATTAACAGCTACCAGATGGAGAGAAAAAAAAAAATACTCTAGGAAGCTAGGCTATAAATACTAGGTTAATTCCAGAACTTTAAGATTTTCAAATTTTTGCTAAAGCTTCTCTAAACTATCTGATCTTTTAGTAAGAAAGTCATAGTTTAGAATGGGAAAGAAAGGTATAGAGTCTCAGGTTGAGGTCTATATACATCAGATGGTTTCATCATCGTCTTAAACTTTCTGTTAAAGCCATTTTTGGTTCTCTGATCTCCTCACTGGTTGGGTGGGTTCAAAGAAAAAGTTTAGTTGAGAAAAGAAAAGTGATTTTCCCCCATAATACCGGTGTTGTAATTATTTTATACATCTAATGGCCTTCCCATTTTAAAAATCAATGTGTTAAATTTACCCTTACTGTTCGTGATTGAATGCACAGTTGGAAAAGCTGCTTTGGCATTCATTCATTCATTGAGTATAATTCATGCACATGTGTGTCAGGTTCTGTAGGTGGATTAACACGGCAGACCTAGAAGATATAGTTCACATTCTCTTGTTCCTTAAGACAAGCAAACTGAACCATAACAATGCATATAATAAATGTGATAAAGTAAGCACAATGTGTTATGTAGTTACGTAGTAATAGCTCCTAACCCACACTGGTAGTTGTGAAAGTCAGTAATTTTAACTACCAAAAATGGGGTTAGTAAAATATGAAGTGAATTTCATATCACATCAACTTTTTTCAAGATAAACGTTAATCTTACTAACATTACCAATTTATTGAATGTCTGTGATATGTTATATGTTACAGTAAATACAATCTATCATCTGCATTAGATATCTTAAATAATAATATTGAGAATTTTTCCCTAAGAAAGCATTTGTTTTATTCCTTCTGCTTATTGGACTTATGGTTAGCTTGTATACACCACTTAATACCATACAACTCACATGTATCATAGGCTTTCAGAGTTACCCAAGGAAAACTGTATTCATTAGTAAAAATTCATCCTTTACTGCTATAAACCCAACTCAAACTCATGTCCTACCAGTGATTGTTGGATCATTTCATCCTTATGTGTGAAGAACAGTAAATCTTGATTACACTGTGAGCCCTCACTAGTAGGAAAAGTATCATGATGTAGTGTTTCTGAAAAGTAGTAGTAATAAATTTGAAGAAACAACCTTGAACAGAGAGGGAGACTTCCAAATACAAGAAAAAGAGAATACAGAAATTAAGATGAAAGATAAGAAAGTGGGAAAGGTTAGCAAAGAGGACGTGAGTTTCAGTGAAATAAGGTAAATGGGGAAAAAATGTCATGGGCTGAAGAAGTTTGAGGAATTTAACAGTTAAATATCATGCAGAAGGACTTAATGGAAAGTCACTTATCCTTGAAGTTGGGATGTTGGGCAGTCTTCGTTATTTTCTACAATTCGGTCTGTGATCTTCACTAACTCTGCTAGCACAGTAACTGAGGAAAGCTAACAGTCTTTGATCAGTTGTCCTAATTAGCTCTCTTTAGTGTAATGGAAACCTATATCTTATCTTTAGTTGCATACTGGAATAAACCATAGTTTAGTTGTATATAATCATCTAATTTTTAAAAGAATTATGTGTTGATATGGCTACGAAATAAATTTTTAACTTTGTTAAGAAAAGGCTTTGGTGAAAAATGACAAATTAGTTCTATAATATAGGAAAGCATGCAGGCCTAATTTATGGATAATTTCAACTATTCAAAGTTTTCAGGAAGCAGAGAGAATATCTTTGAGAAGATTTTGTTTATTTTTTATTTATACTCATGATCTTTGTAGATCTAAGTCATTTGGGGAATAATAATAATACCTCACCATTTTATTACAGTGAGAAGTACCTAGTGAATAACCAAGATTATGACCTAGAACAATAATAATTTCTATTGATTTCTGTCTAATATGGGACAAAATTAAAACATGTTCATCTGTTTTTACTATTGAAAGTAGAAGTTTTACAAATACTGTTTTTGCTTTCACTTACCATATATTGCATCTATTCTGAATTTTCAATAGTTGATAAATTATTGGTAAAAACTTTCTGGGTGAAAGTATGCTGGAACCTTTAGGATTTTTAAAATTTCAAACTGATGTTATCGATAGAACATAAATGTTGATAACAGCTTAAATTTTATTTGTTTGTTTATTTTTGTCTGCGCTTGGTCTTTGTTCCTGTGCACGGGCTTTCTCTAGTTGTGGCAAGCGGGGGCCACTCCTCCTTCCCGTGCACGGGCTTCTCATTGCGCTGGCTTCTCTTGTTGTCAGTCGTGGCCTCTAGAGCACACAGGCTTCACTAGTTGTAGCATGCAGGCTTAGTAGTTGTGGCACTCGAAGTTAGTTGCTCCGGCCACGGCATGTGGAATCTTCCCAAGTCAGGGATTGAACCCATGTCCCCAGCATTGGCAGGCAGATTCTTAACCACTGAACCACCAGGGACATCCTGGCTTAAATTTTAAAATGAACAAGCTTCTGTCTACCTGCAAGTCCACTTTTTAGGAAACTCTGAAACCAATTACATTTACTGAAAAATCCCCAAGTAAAGCATGAACCAAGTAAAATACACTCAATAGACATCAGGTGACTATAATCCTTTTTTAATATTTAGCCAATTAGAATTATTCTTAATACTGTAACATGGTCTTTGTGTCTTTCCTCCACATTCTCCTTTTTCGGAGCATTCCTTGTACATGTTAAATCTAGGCTTACATGAAGACATTACTAATACAATATACTGAGATATCTGATAGGGTCAGAATGACTTACCAGATGCCAATTTGCCACACCTAGAATGTTGCAAAGCTTAGATCATGGCACACAGACCTATTTACTTGTTCCAGACTAAAAAAGTATCTTCGTATATGTGTGTAAACACATGTATGCCCTTGTACTCCTTTATTGCAAAGATAGAAGGTAGAACAATTCTGAATGTATATGTAGTGTTTAACAGTCTCAGTCATCATACTGTCTTTGACAATGTAAAAGACCCTTGAGCAGCATTAAGCAATGTAAGACCAGGTTCTATTATTTCTTAATATGGGTCTAAGGAATCTTGGTTCTTACTTCTTTTTTAACCTTGATAAATTTCTTTGTTAACCAGTGCTTGTTGAACACTTTCTAAGTGTAACCTAAAGTTTAAATAAGTGACATTAAAGAGAAGAAAATGAAACCGGGGCCCCTGTTGATCTTCTGTTGAAGTGTTTTCTCATAGTAGGAGCACTAGCAGGTGACCAGTCTGCTCCCTTGCCCTGGGGTTGAGGTGTGGAGGACAGAATACATCCTGTCAAGAGTCTGGGATATTAAAGAAGATGATCTTTCAGAGAGATGTGCAGATTGGCGCAGCAGATACAAAATAATAATACAGATTCTACTGTCCTCCTGAATGATCATATCTAGCCTCATTTCAATCACAAATGCATGTCACTATACTTATATTTTAGAGCATTTCTTTCTTTTACTCCTAAATGTGCTTTTTTCTTAACATTAGAAAATGATACTGTTTTAAATACTTGATCATTATTGCAGCATAATGATTTTATTTTGAATTCAAATTAACTTGTTAGCTAACATTATTTAGTGCCTGTTGTATACAAATATTATATTAAATATAAATCCTGAATGCCACAGCCCTGGCCTTTTATTTTAGCATTCTTTCCAAAGTATAATGTTGTTGTTCATTTGCTCAGTCATGTCCAACTGCAGCACGACAGACTTCCCTGTCCTTCATTATCTCCTAGAGTTTGCTCAGATTCATGTCCATTAAGTCAATGATGCCATCCAACTATCTCATCCTTTGTTATCCCCTTCTCTTTCTGCCCTCAATCTTTCCCGGCATCAGGGTCTTTTCCAATGAGTTGGCTCTTTGCTTCAGGTGGCCAGAGTATTTGAGTTTCAGCATCAGTCCTTCCAGTGAATATTCAGGACTGGTTTCCTTTAGGATGGACTAGTTGGATCTCCTTGCAGTCCAAGGAACTCTCTAGTCTTCTCCAACCCACAGTTCAAAACCATCAATTCTTCATCACTCAGTCTTCTTTATGGTCCAACTCTCGCATCTGTACGTGATTACTGTACGTGATTGACTATATGGAACTTTGTCAGCAAAGTGATGTCTCTGCTTTTTAATATGCTGCCTAGCTTTGTCATAGTTTTTCTTCCAAGGAGCAAGTGTCTCTAAAGTATCATAGTGTAATTAATAAAAAGTCTATAAGCACCACCTCCAGAACACCATGTTTTAATAGCATGACAGGTCTGTTGCTGAATCTTTATTAGTAACAAGATTTTAGGGAAGAAATATTTTTAAATCATATGTTCTTGTATCAGTCACGATTCTTTATTACAAATATTAGTAGCATAATCCTTTCTGACCATTTTAACATT
Source organism: Neotragus pygmaeus (assembly GCA_006410875.1). Classification (NCBI taxonomy): domain Eukaryota; kingdom Metazoa; phylum Chordata; class Mammalia; order Artiodactyla; family Bovidae; genus Neotragus; species Neotragus pygmaeus. Next base: position 57,433 of record SJYV01021150.1, read on the forward strand.
AAAGGAATCATTAAAAGGTATTAATTTTAATTATATTTTTGTTTATATATATCTATTATTTTATGTTATGTAAATTATGTAAAAATATAAAATATATATTATAATAACACTATTATATAATAAATAATATAAAATAATTATTATATTATTTAATTATAATTATTAGGTAGATTTTATATTTATATAAATTTAATTATAATTAAATAAGTAGCTAACAGACTCCATCAGGACCAGAGAGCTGGCTCTGAAGTTAATAACATAATCTAAGCATCTTCTAGGAGCTCCTCTAGCAAAGAAAAAAGAAAACAGTCTTTCCAGTGGCTCCCAGCACTTATGATGCATCCATCTAAACACCACTGTTATCCCCAAAGAACCTCATGTTTCCACCACCAAATCAAGTTTTCCAAGAAGAGTTGCATCCTCTGGCTGTTTGCTCTCAATTTCAAATCACACTCTGAATTTGATTACTGGAACTAAAGACACTTGCCTAGCTGCAAGACAGTCTGAGAATACTAGTTTTCTAGTCTCTGCCTTGAGAAGATTGGAATCATATTGTAGAAAGTTAACCAGAGATAAAGTGTTCAAAACTTTCTGGCAGCCAAGGTGACCAGTGTCCATAGATGACAGTGAACTAGATTAATTTCATCTTAAATTTTCATTGTAGCATTTACAATCTTTAGGGGTCAGATAAGTCATTGTCTTTATGTAGTAAATCTATCTCCATTTTTACCTTTAATAAGCAACAAATTATTTTCCCAGTAAATCACTTCCACCAGGTATTTTTAAAATATTTGTTTATTTATTAGGCTGCATCAGGTCTTGGTTGTGGCATACCAGATCTTTTTTGTGCCATGTGGGTTCTTTCGGGACAGCACATGGATTCTCTAGTTGTGGTGATGGGGCTCAGTAGTTGTGGCCCACCAGCTTCCAGTTGCTCTGTGGCATGTGGAATCTTAGTTCCCTAACCAGGGTTCAAACCCGTGTCCCTGGCATTGCAAGGCAGATTCTGAACCACTGTTGGTGGTGGTTTAGTTGCTAAGTCATGTCTGACTCTTACAATGCCATGGACTATAGCCCACCAGGCTCCTCTGTCCGTGGGATTTCCTATGCAAGAATACTGGAGTGGGTTGCTGTTTCCTTCTCCAGGGGATCTTCCCAACACAGGGATCAAACCTGGGTCTCCTGCACTGCAGGCAGATTCTTTACTGACTGAGCCACTGGAGAAGTCCCTTAAACACTGAGCCACCAGGGAAGTCCCCACCAAATGTTAACTCGTCTAACCATCACTCGTTCTTGAACTGAAGGAGAAGAGCACGTCTGTGGTTGTTAGACAAGATTTCTCATCCTCAGCACTATTGGCATTTTGGAATGGATAATTTCTTCTTGTTGGGGGCTTTCCTGTGCCTTCTAGGATTTTAGTAGTATCTCTGACCTTGACCCAAGTACCATAGGTACAAGTAGCATATATGTGTACACACACACAAACACACGTGCATACATATACATATAGACCCATAAAGATAATTAAGATTCTTTGGACATTGACAGATGTCCCTTGGGCTACAAAATCACTGCCAGTTGGATCCACTGTGATACAACCGTGTTTTTACTTAGGGGAGAGCTTACACAAATAGAAGCCACCTTTGACTACTCTGGGTTTCTTACAGCCTCACCATTGATGTTGTAACTATTTGTCTCTCACTGCTTCCTCTAAATTCTTTTCATCAAAATGTAAGAAACCGCATCCATCTAGAAAGGAGATTAAGAAATTATCTCTTCTGTGTAGCTTCCTCCATACTGCTCTTTTGCTTTGTCTTCTGTCCCTTCTGCATAGTGTAAATACTCTACATCCTCTCCCTTCTTCAAGGATATTCTTGCCAGTGGGTACCTCCAGGAAGGAAGGGAGAAGGAAAGTTAGTTCATATTTTCAGTTTAAACTTTGTNACACACACACACACACACAAACAAAAAAATGTTAATTTAAGATCAGCAGAGAAATGCAGTTTGGACTCTGCGACCATGGTGAGCCACATGCAAGTCTCCACAAAGCAAGAGAAGGAAAACTAACTCCTCTGTTGGGGGAGCCGGGGGAAGGACATTAGGAGGGCTATAGTAAACTAAGAATTTATGATTGGTGGAGTTGTTGCCAGGAAAGAAGTGTTCTCTTGGATTCTGCTATCATCTCAGAGCATGAGAGCTCCCTCTTCTGGTATCCTAGCTCCATTTAATTGAGGCTTCTGTTTATTAATTTTTACAGTAAAAATTGCAGATTACAAATTTAGACCCTGAGGACTGCAGGTATTGAAATTACCAGATATAGAATAGTGAAAGCAAATCTGAAATGCTTTAAAAAAAATAATCCTACAGAATTGAACTTAAAGTGGAAAATGTAATCATTGAAATGAAAAAGAAAGCCTCAATGGATAAGTGTGTTAGTATCTAGTCAGGAAAATATAAGCCATTCTAATTATTTTGTGGGCTTCCCAGATGGCTGAGTGGTAAAAAATCTCCTGCCAATTCAAGAGAACAGGAGATTCGGGTTCAATCCCTGGGTCCAGAAGATCCCCTAGAAAAGGGACTGGCAACCTACTCCAGTATTCTTGCCTGGAAAATTCTATGGACAAAGGAGCTTGGTGGGCTACAGTCTTTGGGGTTGCAAAGAGTCAAACACAACTGAGTGACTGAGCACACAATTATTTTATTCAGAGACAGTTTAATACAGGGAATTGGTTGCATGGATTTTTAGAAAGGACTAGAAAAACAAAGAATAAATGGCAGGTCAAATAAAAAAGAAACAGAAGTAATAGCCAGAGCTCAGAAGCTATTAGCATTTCTTGCTTGGAGCCTGTAATCCTAGACTCACTGAGCTGCTGTTGCAGTCACTTTTGGGTCCACCAAAGTTGTATTACCTGAACCATGACCAAAATTATCAAAAAATCACCTCCTCTTCCCAAAGTGCTAGGTTCAAGAATCACCTTTTCCCTACTGGCCAAATAGCAACTCTTTCTTTATAATCTGCAACTGGTGCCTTTTATTGGAAGAATTTAATAAGAAACTTGTCAGGTGAGCCAGGCGTATTCAACTCCTCACCCATACAGTACAAAGGAGAGCATAGAAAGTTAGAAACAATAGGACTTTCAGAGTCAACAGCCCTTGGTGGCTCAGTGGTAAAGAATCACCTACCAGTGCAGGAAACACAGGTTTGACCCCTGGTCCAGGAAGATCCCACATGCTGTGGAACAGCTGAGCCCATGTGCCACAACTATTGAGCCTGTTCTTTAGAGCCCAGGAACCACAACTTCTGAGCCCACGTGCCACAATTACTGAAGCCCACACACCCATGCTGTGTTGCCCATGCTGTGCAATGAGAGAAGCCACCATGATGAGAAACTCATGCACTGCAACTAGAGCATAGCCCCCACTTACTACAACTAGAGCAAAGCCCACCTAGCAACAAAGACCCAACACAGCCAAAAATTAAAAATGTAAGCAAATAAATGGTCAATAAACAAATTGTTGACAGAATGGGTTATGCGTGTCTGAACACAGCTGAAGGGAGAATTGGTGGATTAGATGAGATGTTTTGTTTTAAACTGACAGAATACATGAGAAAAGCAGATACATAAAAAACATGAAATAAAGGCAGAAATTTGGAGGCTTAAATAGACAATGTTGAGACTAATCAAAGTCTCCCACAGAGAAAATAGAGGAAATGAAGGTCAGACAATATTTGAAGAGCTAATAACTGATAATTTTTCAGAAATGGTAAAGAATAGAGTCTACAAATAGCAGAAGCACAAAATAAAACAGGCAAGAAAAATAAAAATAAATCCATACCTTGAGATTATATGTTAAAACTGTAAGATATCAAAGACAAGAAAAGATACTAAAACAGCCTGGAGGGATAAAAAGACAGCACCTGAAAAGAAACAATGAAAGGGACAACAGACCCCTCAGAAGAAACAATGGAAGCTAGAAATCAATGGAGTAACTTTAAAGTGCTGAGAGAAAACACTTGTCAATCTAAAATTGTATGCCTACAATACTTAAAGTTCTCAAAAAAAAAAGGTAGAAAACCAAAGGCAGATTCACCATCAACAGACATTAACTAAAGAAACTATAAAAGGAAACTAAGAAAAAAAATCAGTAAAATGACAGGAAAAAAGGAAATAATTTCAAAGGCAAATATATTATGCTAGAAGGAATGATTAGTGACAAAAATTGGCGAATAAAATAAATCCAATAAGATCTATTTAATGATACCATTCTAGTAGTAGTGATAATAGATATTATTTAAAGTTTCAGAGGTTGAAGAAAATGGAAAGAATGTAGTATTACACAATAATAGCATGAAAGCTTGGGGAAGACTACAGCAGGGATTATCAGTATGCAGAGTAAAATTTCCAAGGGAATTAAAATAATATAAAAAGAGTTGTATAAGGGGATTTCCCTGTAAGTCCAGTGGTTGGGACTTGGCATCTTCACTGCCAGAGCCAAGATTTGATCCCTGATTAGGGATAGAATCCAACAAGCCACTCAGGACTGCAAAAAAAATAAAAGTAGATGATGTCCAGTCCAATAGAAGGGAGAAAGCAGAAATAGTTCCAAACAAGTACTGTAACAATCAATTTTTAAGATAAAAAGTTATTTTTAATATAAATTTATTTTTTTTAATAGAAACAAGTGAGACCAACAGAAAGCAAAAGGTGTAGGGCAGTTGAAACAACTCTAAATACATTAGCAATTACAATCAGTGACACTCTGAAAACATAAAGACTTGAAAAAGTTGAAAATAAAAGCATAGTAGAAAGTTATGCTGGGCAAACACCAAACAAAACCTGGGGCAACTGGGGCATCAATTTTAATGTGACAGGCATGGCTAGAGATAGTCACTACATAATAAGGAAAGGTTCAATTCACTAGAAAGATATATAACATGCTTTCTGGTTTCAAACTCTGTTACAAAGCTGTGGTAGTTAAAACAGTGTGGTATTAGCACACTGTGTTTTTTAACAGCCGTGGAGATCAATGGAACAGAATAAAGGTCCCAGAAATAAATCCATGTATGTATGGTCAATTAATTTACAATAAAGGAGCCAGGAATATGCAATGGGTAAGGATAGTCTATTCAATATATGGTGTTGGAAAAATTGGACAGTTACATGAAGAAGAATGAAACTGGGCCACTATCTTACACCATACACAAATATTAACTCAGATTAAATACTTGATTGCAAGACTTAACACCATAAAAATTCCTAGAAGTTGACATAAACAATAAGCTCCTTGACGTAGGTCTTGGCAATGATCTGTTGAACTTAACACTAAAAACAGCACAACAAAAGCAAAAATAAACAAGGGGAACTACATAAAACTAAAAATCTCCTATTCACCATAACATGCCATCAACAAAATAAACTGAATGGGAGAAAATTATTGCAAACCTTATATCTGTTAAGGTACAAATGTACAAGAACTCAATAGCACACATTTTTTCAAAATTAAAAAGAAAAAATTGAGAGGAAGATCAATTAGATCAATAGACATTTTTCCCAAGAAGACATAGAGATGACCAGCAAGTACATTAAAAGAAGCTCAACGTCGTTAATGTGGGCTTCCCTGGTAACTCAGATAGTAAAGAGTCTGCCTGCAACAGGGAGACCTGGGTTCAATTCCTGGGTCAGGAAGATCCCCTGAAGAAGGAAATGGCAACCCACTCCAGTATGGTCGCCTGGAGAATCCCCATGGACAGAGGAGCCTGGTGGGCTACAATCTATGGGATTGCAAAGAGTTGGACGCAACTGAGTGACTTCATTTTCTCTTTTCATCACTAATATACAAAGAAATGCAAGTCAAAACTACAATAACATATCACCTCATGCCTGTTAGAATGGCTGTCATCAGAGACAAGAAATAATATGTTGACTAACGTGGGGAAAATGGAACCCTTGTGCACTGTTGGTAGGAGTGTAAATTGATGCAGCCACTACAGAAAACAGTATGGAAGTTCCTCAAAAAATTAAAANAAAAGACTCTGATGCTGGGAGGGATTGGGGGCAGGAGGAAAAAGGGACAACAGAGGATGAGAAGGCTGGATGGCATCACTGACTCGATGGACGTGAGCTTGAGTGAACTCCGGGAGATGGCGATTGACAGGGAGGCCTGGCGTGGCTGCGATTCATCGGGTCACAAAGAGTCGGACATGACTGAGCAACTGAACTGAACTGAATTGAAGAATTAATAGAAGCATCCAAATGCTTTTACGATAGACATATTTCTTCAGTTAGTCTGTATCTTATCAAAGCTTAGTAGCCTGAAACCTAATAGATATATTGGTAAAGTTGTCAGATAAAAGCAAATATTTACAAATCATTATTCTGAAAACAGATAAGTTAATATTCATTTGTCTTAGGTTTTACATTTGTTCAAAGGATATAGACAACAATATGCATTCTCTAAAAGATTATTTCTGTTGACCTTTTATGTATCTAATTTTTTTCAGTTCTCTGATGTATNCAGGGAGGCCTGGTGTGCTGTGGTTCATGGGGTCGCAAAGAGTCGGACATGACTGAGGGACTGAACTGAACTGATACTATTTAAATCTTTTTCCTGCCTGCAAGTAATTTTTAACTCTAGAATGCTTTTCTTTTGACATCATATATTTCACCAGTAATGCATTTTGGGGGTCACCTAAAACAAAAAGCATTTAACAGCAGACAGCATTTTCATCTAATATGTTCAACCCGCCTGATAGTAATAAGCATGTAAGAATTAATGGAGAATTTTGAGCATTACTTTACTAGTGTGTGAGATGAGTGCAATTGTGTGATAGTTCGAGCATTCTTTGGCATTGCCTTTATTTGGGATTGGAATGAAAACTTTTTCCAGTCCTGTGGCCACTGCTGAGTTTTCCAAATTTGCTGGCAAATTGAGTGCAGCACATTGGAAAAGACTCTGATGCTGGGAGGGATTGGGGGCAGGAGGAAAAAGGGACAACAGAGGATGAGAAGGCTGGATGGCATCACTGACTCGATGGACGTGAGCTTGAGTGAACTCCGGGAGATGGCGATTGACAGGGAGGCCTGGCGTGGCTGCGATTCATCGGGTCACAAAGAGTCGGACATGACTGAGCAACTGAACTGAACTGAATTGAAGAATTAATAGAAGCATCCAAATGCTTTTACGATAGACATATTTCTTCAGTTAGTCTGTATCTTATCAAAGCTTAGTAGCCTGAAACCTAATAGATATATTGGTAAAGTTGTCAGATAAAAGCAAATATTTACAAATCATTCTGAAAACAGATAAGTTAATATTCATTTGTCTTAGGTTTTACATTTGTTCAAAGGATATAGACAACTATGCATTCTCTAAAAGATTATTTCTGTTGACCTTTTATGTATCTAATTTTTTTCAGTTCTCTGATGTATTGAACTATTGAAAAACAAATAGAACATTTAACAATTTTTTACTGTAAGCCTCCCTTAGTCATATATATACATTATATAAATTTCTGTTTAATTTTTGCTCACAAAGTAGAAATTTCTTCGTTGGTTTTCTTCTGAATATAAAAAAAATATTGTGAATATCTATTCTAGTAATATGGAGAAAATTTTATATTACAAAGGTTTTCTGAAAAACATGATATATAACATTTTATTATTACCATAGCTATTTCTATAATAAGAGCAATGTAGGCAGTGCACAGTAACATAGCATAATTCCAAACTCCAAATCTTTGTTATGGGATTTGATTGGTTTTTATTAACAAAATCAACTGGGGAACTGCCAAATAGCATTATTTCCCTTTTTTTTATATTTTAGACCAGTGTTTTTCAGTATGTTGCATTTAGACTTCCACTTAGAAGTGGAAATGCTTGTTTAAAAATGCAGATGCCTAAATGCTACCCTATAGTTTCTCAGTCAGAGTACTGTCGAATCTGGCCTGCACATCTGCATTTTAACAAGTATCACTGATGATTCTTAAGCACTCTGCAGCGCCAGAACCACTAATGTACACCATAGCCTGAGAACTGAAAAAACTTTTGTTCTCTGCCTTTTTTGGTATGTTTCATCTTCCCAATTATTACTGTTATTGACATATAATTAATATGTTATACTATATTAGTTTCAGGTATACAGCATTATTCAGTATTTATTTATATTGTAAAATTTTCATTTTGATAATACCCATTCTGACAGATATGAGGTGATTTCTCATTGTGCTTTTGATTTGCATTTCTATGATGACAGAGATGTTGAACATCTTTCCAAGTTACTGCTTAATAGTGTTATATTACATTTGCATTACAGCACTTTTATACCTTGGTTTAAATCAGACAGCATCTTAAACCAAGGCAAAATAGCCTCAGCTCTGGCTCTGAGCTAAATGGTCTTCTCTATACTAGTTTACCCAAGAAAGTTCTTTTCATCCTTTACAGCCAATGGCTGCCGTTTGTCAGATCTAGAGTATAGATAGCGTTTGTAAAAAATCTGTCCCTTTCTTTTTCATTACAATGAATGTAGGAAGTACTATCTATTGATTTATTTAAAGAAATATTTAAGTTCAGTATTAACTTACAAGATAATGTTTTACAATGAAAGATTCACTTTCATTCAGTGTAACTGCACATTAAAGTCCTTTTTAACTAAGTTCAGAAATATTCACTTCCTTTCAGCCTCTTAAGTACAGCCTGTAATTCTTGACTAGCAGTTATGGTATATTTCTAAATTTAATTTTAAACTCTGCATTACTGGGATTTCGTTAGTTCCAGAAACCTAATAGGCTACAAGCCCTTTGATATCCTTTTTGTTAGGTAGAGATGAAGGGAGGTACTTCTTGCAAATCATTCAGCTCTCACTCTGTAAGAGTTTCTAGAAAAAAGAAAAAGCAAACCATCAGCATGTTTTAGAGCATTAAGAAGTTTAACAATCCGTGAAGAATATTCCTATGTAATCTTTTTAAAAGTATGTCCACCTAATCTGTTTTCCATAGTTTTTAGAATCTCCTCTTCAATCCCTATGATACTAACATAAAGAAATAAATCACTTCCAGGGAGTTTGGGGGAGAGTCGTCGTGAAGTCACTCAGTTGTGTCCGACTCTTCGTGACCCCATGGACTGTAGCCCACCAGGCTCCTCCATCCATGGAATTTTCTAGGCGAGAGTACTGGAGTGTGTTGCCATATATGTATGGCATTATATGTGTGAATGAGTCCCTTCACTGTTCACATGAAACTATCACAACATTGCTAATTGACTATACCACAATGCAAAATAAAAAGGTTTTGGAAAAAAGAAAGAAATCCCCACCTTGAGAGTCAAAAATCTGAAATTAAGGAAAGTACAGTACCCAAACTTTTTCTTCCCCTGACTGGTTAAAATAACAAAATAGAAAAGCAATGTGGTCTGTGGTTTACATCTCCCTAATCCAAAGCCATTACTAGCCCTTAGGTCCTCTTCACAGATTAGCAGGGAGTAGATGTGGAAGCCATGGAAAACAGATTGTGCACCCCCAGCAGTCAAAACAACAAACTGCTCATTTCATTGATTCCTATGCATTACAAACCAGTGCTTCTTAAGTTATCCTAACAGGGTAACCAGATATACCAGATTTGGAGCACCAATGGCAGAGATGTCTCTTTGTCCAGGATTTTGATTTCTTCTTACTTTCATCCCAATTTGGGAAATCTGATTTTCTTAGTCTCAGAAGTTCACCGGCTTTAAAAGAAAAAAGTGCAGCCTCCTCCGAGATGAACTACAAATGCAGCAGATGTTCTGAAGTTCATGTTCAACCTGACACACCTGAGGGATTAGTAGCAGTGATGGCAGAGGAGGGGAGGCTGGCAGATTGAAAGTAAGAAAAGGAGTTGTTGAGGATGCTGAGGATCCACTGAGGATGCACTGTAGTTTTGAATTGGAAGGAGAAGGTTGTGCTTCTAACTTTATGGCAGGCATTTAGGCAATATTAACTAATTACTGTCTAGTATATTATTTATACTTTTTACTGCTGCATGTTAAAAATCTTTTACAAAATAACAAATGCATTTTCGCATTAACAAACATGTGAGGTCATATTTTTGTTTTTATTCATACTAAATTCATCAAGCAGCTAGATTGTTTTTTGCAGTGTGCTTTTATCTTGTTAGCTAAAATTATATTAGCTTCATAAATAACAAGGGTAGCCTTTGCTCTTTTTATATTTTCTGGATACAACTATATGAAATAAAGTTGTATATGTCTTAAAATGTGTTTGAACCTATCAGCATAGCTTTCTGGTCCTGGGGTTAAAATAACCCCAGAGGGGTTTCTTCAGAGGGGTGCCCTTTGACTGTTACTTCAGTTTCTGTATTACTTATTCAGGCTCTTTATTTCTTCTTGTAACAGTTACAATATTTTATATTCTCCTGGGAATTTACTTCATCTCTTTTCAAATTTTTAATATATATTTGTTCATAGTGGTCCTTTTTAAATCTTGTGTCTGTAATTATTTCCTCTTTTTCATTCTGTGTTTTCTTTGCACATTCTCTTTTGTCTTTCTTCTGTCTTGTCCAAAGTCTGCTTATTGAAGTAATCTTTTCAGATAATCAGCTTTCAGTTTGCTGTTCTTGTTTGTTACTGTTAGGAGGTTGTTGATGTTGTGCTCTGCATCACCTGCCCCTGTATTTACATTTCCTTCCTTCGTGTTTCCCTGAGGTTTCTCTGGGCTCTTTTCAAACTTCTTTAGCTGGATGCTTAACTCATTTAATTGTAATCTTTATTGTTTTTGAAAAATGTTTAAACTATGGACTTCCTTCCAACTCCTGCATCAACCTGTGTCCTTTCTTTCTTTGGATCATTGAGCATTGGATTTTCACCTACTGTGCAAAGCAACCCTTTTCAATTGACTTCTCTTATCTCCTCCATTCCTTTGCTTTTAGTCCTTGTCTTAGTATTGGAGTTTGGAATTCAAGGAATAGAAACCCATTCATATTAAGAGAAAAGATGAGTTACTGCAAGATATCAGTGAGCCATAACTGGAAATCTATCGCTCCTTGTCACTCCTTTAGAGGGACATGGCCTCTCTTGGAACCTCTGCATCTCCCATACATCTCTGTTCTCGTCTGTGTCTCTAACGTCTAACTTCCTCATGCTCTACCTAATAAATGCTTCCATTATCTACTCATAGTTTTATTTTTATCTAACTTATTACTGCTGTGCTATTCCTTCTGGGTTTTTTTTAATCATTACCCTTTCATCTGAGTTTCCACTGCTATTCAACCAATTATTTCCATATTTCTTCGTTCATCCTCTGACAAAGAGAATCCAATTGGTTCAAGCCATCTTTTCTTAATGCTGCTGCTACTGCTGCTCAGTCGCTTCAGTTGTGTCCGACTCTGTGTGACCCCATAGACGGCAGCCCACCAGGCTCCCCCGTCCCTGGGATTCTCCTGGCAAGAACACTGGGGTGGGTTGCCATTTCCTTCTCCAATGCGTGGAAGTGAAATCACTCAGTCGTGTCCAACTCTAGCGACCCCATGGACTGCAGCCTTCCAGGCTCCTCCGTCCATGGGATTTTCCAGGCAAGATTACTGGAGTGGGGTCATTAACTAATCATATGCCTGCTATATAACTAGTCACCTGTATCAAGAGCTGTGGGCAAAACATTTTCCCTAAGGATATACTGGTAGAATAGTCTCCAGCTATCTCTAGTAGTTCTCTCATTCTTACTTATTCCGCTTCACTCCGTTAGCTTCTTCTCCTCATAGTTTAATTTTGTTTGGTCATTAAAAAAATTCTCATTTGATCCTATTTTTTTTCTAGCCATATCAACTCATTCTTCTTTTCACCTCATCCATTGTATTCAGAAGAGCAATATTGCAATGTTCACATCGTTACTGCCCATTAACTTCTCATCCCACTGAAACTGGGCTTCCTCTTTTATTAAATTCCTGGAAGTGCTCTCACTGAGGACACTAGTAATCTTCTAATTGTCATCTGAGTGAAAATTTTTCAGTCTGTATTTCAGTGCCCTTTCTTCAACATTTGACATTCATGGCAACTGTCTTCTACGAACATTCTACTCCCTTGGTTTCTATGAATTTATATCCCATGGTGCTGCTTGTAACCTTCTGCCTATTCTGGCTGTTTTTCTTTTTGCAGGTTTTTTCTGTGCCCTTCACTTAGAATGTTGAGATTCCCCAGATTTCATACTTACCAATGACTCCCTTTTCTCTGTGTTCTCTCCACTTTTATGGTTTCAACTATCATGTATAAGCGACTGTTCCAGAACTCTGATTTCTAGTCTAGACTTTCCCACTGAACTTCAGATTCATTTATCCATGAATGATCTTTGGGCATCTCAAAGTCACCATAACCTAAACTGAATGTATCATCCCTGCTCCCTAATATGTTTCTCTTATATATTTTGTTTCATTTGTTAGTATAGGTATTTATCATTCAGACAAACTAGAAGTGTGGAAGTCTTCGTAGTCTAGGATTGGGAAGCTTAAGATACACAGGGTGCTGTTGCTCCATTACATGCTTGTTCCAGGCGTAGGATTCATGAGCGCATGCTGATCTTGCCTCATCCCATTCTCACAAAAGTCATATGGGTCTCATGGTTATTCATCCTGATGAGGTTGGATGACATCACAGAATCCTTTTCTACATGATGTCAGCAGCTACCGTCAATCAGTTAGAATTACTATCCTGATGACTCTTCACCAGCTCTTTGTGCAGTCACCTTGAGGAGTATATCAAGACCTTTCTTGTTTTCTTATCTTCTGGGTGGATTTGCTGAGAGGCGTGTATAGGAGATCAGAAAGTAGGAGAAGACTGATATTGAGATATTTATTTTTACAGGAGTTGCCACAGATTGGCTGCACTGAAGGACAAATTGCTGTCAATACCTACTTCAATGCCAGAAACTGCTCTTTTCTCACTTAGGGGTGATAATGGGTCCCTGGTTTTGCCAGCCTCAGAGTCGTATACTATCCCTTGCCATTTCCCCTAAATCTTGCCCACATCTTTGCAGGTAAAGTTTTTCACCAGTTACCAAATTTGAGTACACTCTGTTTCTGCTGAGATATGTGCTATATCAGATACCATGTGAATTAAAACTCATTTGCCATCCCTTTCCTACACTCCTTACATTATCCTCAGACCCCACACATCCATGTAATAACTAAGATTTGCTTATTTCAGATCACTCAATTATATTTCTTCTCTTTATTCTCACTCTCAAAATCCCAGTTCAGGCCCTCAGTATCTCTCTATAAGATAAAAATGTATGAAATGAAAAAGGATTGATATTGAAACAAACTGTTTAACAAACTGGCAAACTGATTACATGGCCTACTGGGTTATATTTGGTTTTATTAGTATTATTCTCTGGTTAATTCATCAGTGTGTAGCCTGTGACCCTGATACTTTTGTCTTCTGATCATTATATGTTTTTAAAGATCATTGATTTGGGAGGTGTTGCTTTATTTGTAAATATAAGAAGCTTTTATCTAATGGAATCTCAGATGGAATCCTTTTATATAAAATGAAAGTGGAGCTGGCTTTCATTAAAGTAAGGCTAGCACCTCAGACACAATAGGAAAATTACTGCTCAGCATCTGTTACCAGAACTTAGTAAGTATTTGTCTTCTATTATTTCCTCCAGCTCTAATGCTGCTGCCATCGTGGTACTATGCCAAATTAGCATGTATAAATATTCTCACCCAGCCTTAGCCATGGTACATTAATAAAGAGGCTGGTCCATTATACTAACCTAGAGTTAGTTCTCCCCATATTCACCAAGATAATCAGAAACTGGTTAAAATGAAATCCTGGCTCTCATTCTATTTGTACAGGATGATTTTTTAAGAAAGATTCTTATGATAGAATTTCCTTATTCTCATTTTTCTATGAAAGAAATTTGATGAATGAAATATGGCAATGTTTACAGTTTGTCAAAATTCCCCATTCTAATATAGGCTGAACATTACTCTCTGATAAGTATGATCCCATTGGTCCAATACCATCTGTTTTGTACAGCAAAACTTACTGAACTTGAAGTTAACCAAAGAAAAAACCTCCATCTTCCATTTGATCTTTTTTTATTATTATTATTTTTAATTGGAGGAAAATTGCTTTACAATGCTGTGTTGGTTAATGCTGTATTGGTTTCTGCCGTACAACACAAACCAGCCATAGTTATACATATATCCTGTTCATCTTGAGCCTCCCTCCCTTTCCTCATTCTACCCCTTTAAGTCATCACAGAGCACCAGACTGGGTTCCCTGAGTTATACAGCAACTTATCGCTAACTATCTATTTTACACATGGTTGTGTATATGTATATATGTCAATGATACTTTCTCCACTCATCCCACTCTCCGCTTTCCTCACTTGTCCCTAAGTCCATTCCATACATCTGCATCTCCATTCCTTCTCTGTAAATAGGTTCATCAATACCTGATCTGATTTTTTAAATTCCTTTAAGGATATTAGGATCCTAATTCTGTTTTGCAACCATCAGCCATCCTTCCATCTAAGTGTTTCCTCATCCTAGTTCGTGGAAAATGTTTATTTGGATAGGACTGAAGAGAAGATGCCTTTTGATCTGCCAGTAGAGAATTCTAATAGGAGATAGATCTTGGACATTGAGTCATAAAATCTGTAGTCGTTCTATCAATAATAAATATCTATTACTTTTGAATTGTCATCTAGCTCTCATTTTATACCATTTAGTCCACAAGCTTTTAATGACTCTGCCAAATACCTTATTAAAATCAAATTTACTAGGTTTATAGTATTTTTCAGATCTTCCAAGCAAGCAATGCTTTCAGGAAATGATTGAGGTTAGCCTAATATGACTTGTCCTTGGTGAAACTGACCTAACTCATATTCATCCTTGTTTTCCTTTCTAACCATGTATAAAACTATATGTTCACTAATTCTTTCTAGAAATTGTGCAGGGCTTAAAAAGAACAATTTAAAGCCTGACCGGTTTATAGTTTGAGATCTCTACATTCTTTTCCTTTTCAAAACAATTAAAAAGTTTCATTCATTATCTAGTTTCTCATCGTCTCTTCCAGTTTCTGTAGTTCTTCAAAGACTACCATCATCTATTCCGTCATTTCATCTCCAGATTCTCTCATTCATCTCTTTCAGGCAGTCATGTAGGTCATGATGCCAAAGAGAGATCGGTCAAAGCAGGTAAGAGTTCTGCTACTTTATCTGTTTGAATCTATGATTGATTTTTATTTTTAATTTTTTTGTTTTGAAATAGACTAACAAAAGGGTAATAAAAATAGTACAGAGCATTTCCATGTAGTTTAACCTAGTCTCCCATAATGTTAACACCTTCAGTTCACTTTAGTTCAGTCGCTCAGTCATGTCCAAATCTTTGCAACCCCATGAATCGCAGCATATCAGGCCTCCCTGTCCGTCACCAACTCCCAGAGTTCACTCAAACTACGTCCACAAAAGTATTAAACTGTTATCAAAACTAAGAAATTAACATTGATGCAGTATTATTAATTAAACTATATATTTTATTGTGATTTCGCCAGTTTTTCCATTAGTACCCTTTTTCTTTTCAAGATGCAGTCCAGGATCCCACATTACACTTATTTTCATGTCCTCTTAGTCTAGTCTCTTCCAATCTGTTAGAGTTCCTTAATCTCTCCATACCCTTCATAACCTTGATACTTTGAATACCAGCTAGTCAGGCATTTTTCTTAATGTCTCTCAGCTTGAATTTATCTGATGTTTTATCTAATTAGGTTGAGATTATGAATTTAGGGGTCAGGTATTTGAAAGTGATTTTCTCTTCTCAGTGCCTTATACCTGGTGGTGCATGATTTTGATATGTCTTACTACTGATGATATTAACCTTGATAACTTGATTTAGTGGGTGTCTATCAGGTTTCTCCACTTTAAAGTTGCTATTTTCCTCCTTTGCAGTTAATAAATA
Organism: Neotragus pygmaeus; assembly: GCA_006410875.1. Taxonomy (NCBI): domain Eukaryota; kingdom Metazoa; phylum Chordata; class Mammalia; order Artiodactyla; family Bovidae; genus Neotragus; species Neotragus pygmaeus. Next base: position 73,379 of record SJYV01021150.1, read on the forward strand.
TTTGAAAGGAAATATCTTATAATATGCAAATAATTTTATTTCTTCTATACCTTCATCTATTGTTTTTAACATTCATTGATCACACCTGCTACAGTTATTAATGGTTTTATAATGATATAGGTGACATAGCAATAAATAACACACATTAAAGAGTGCAGTTTGATGTTTTAACATTCTGAAACCATCTCCACAATTAATTTAATTAACATACCCATGTCCACCAGAAGTTTTTTATATTCCTTTCTAATCTCTACCTAGTTTTCCTCATCTCCTTGATGTCCCCAGGCAATCACTAATCTGTTTTCTGTCATTCAGTTCAGTTCACTTTGGTTCATTCGCTCAGTTGTTCCCGACTCTTTATGACGCCATGAATCAGAGCACGCCAGGGTTCCCTGTCCATCATCAACTCCCAGAGTTCACTCAAACGCACGTCCATCCAGTCAGTGATGCCATCCAGCCGTCTCATCCTCTGTCGTCCCCTTATCCTCCTGCCCCCAATCCCTCCCAGAATCAGAGTCTTTTCCAATGAGTCAACTCTTCACATGCAGTGGCCAAAGTACTGGGGTTTCAGCTTTAGCATCANAAAGTTCCTTTTGTATTTTTAGGATTTTTCTAAAGCTCAATTCATTCTGAACTTGATAAAAATTTTTGTATTCTTCTCTGATGCCTTTTCATTTTTCCCTTCCTTTCCTTCTACTTTCCTTCCTCCTTTGCACTCAGTAAGTTTTTACTGAAAACCTATAATGTGCCAGAAGTTGTGTTAAACACTGAGGATCATGTCATGAAAGGGTAGACAAAGACCTTGTTCCATTGCTTAAATGCAATGGATTAGAGAAAGACAGTAAACATAGAAACAGGTTATTTAAGAATGTGGGCTGTGATTAAAATAAACAAGATGGTGTTTTGAAGTGATAGTTGAACTCAAATATTAGAAGAGCTTAGAAGATGGAACAGCAACTACTAAAACCCAAAGAGTAAGTCTGGGCTTATATACACAGTCAAGGAACTGGAAGAAGGACACAATTAGAGTCATTTACAAAGAAGAGAGTGGTACAAAATGCAGTCAGGGAAGTATTCAGAAGTCAATCACATAAGGTCTTAAAGGCTGAATGTTAGGTTTATATGAGTTTTATTTTACTTTTGAAATATTACCTCTTTATACCTAAGCCACATGAAAAGCTCTCTGTACAACTCCTTGAGCCTCTACATAACATTGTTTCCTTCAGCTTTCTGCTTAGGCTAAATATGTGGTAATGGTCAGGGTGTCCTTTTATTTTTTAATTTCAAAACCTTCTTTGCATTCCTTATAATAGATGCTAACAATGTACATTTGTCTCTCTTTGAATAGTTTGAAATATGCTTTTCCGAAGTCCAAGATACCTACGTGACCATGCCCAGTGTACATTTCCTACTATTCCTACTATTACAGTCTCCAGCATGCCCCATTTTTNGTGTCCTTTTATTTTTTAATTTCAAAACCTTCTTTGCATTCCTTATAATAGATGCTAAAAATGTACATTTATCTCTCTTTGAATAGTTTGAAATATGCTTTTCCAAAGTCCAAGATACCTATGTGACCATGCCCAGTGTACATTTCCTACTATTCCTACTATTACAGTCTCCAGCATGCCCCATTTTTCCAATCATAATTGTTGTTGTTGTTCATTTGCTAAGCGTATCCAACCAACTCTTTGTGACCCCATGGACTGCAGCATGTCAGGTTTCCCTGTTCCCTACTGTCTCCCAGAGTTCGGTCAGATTTATGGTCATTGAGTCGGTGATGCTATCTAACCATCTCATCCTCTGCCGCCTCCTTCTCCTTTGCCTTCAGTCTTTCCCTACATCAGGATCTTTTCCAATGAGTCAGCTCTTTGCATCAGGTGACCAAACTATTGGCACTTCAGCATCAGTCCTTCCAATGAGTATTGAGTTGATTTCCTTTAGGATTCACAGGTTTGAACTCCTTGCCATCCAGGAGACTCTCAAGAGTCTTCTCCAGCACCACAGTTCAAAAACATGAATTCTTCAGCTCTCAACCTTCCTTCTGGTACAACTCTCCCATCCGTACATGACTACTGGAAAATCTGTAGCTTTGACCATATGGACCTTTGTTGGCAAAGTGATGTCTCTGCTTTTTAATACATTGGCTAGGTTTGTCATAGCTTTTCTTCCAAGAAGCGAGTGTCTTTTAATTGCATGGCTGCAGTCATGGTCCACAGTGACTTTGAAGCCCAAGAAAATAAAGTCTGTCACTGTTTCCACTTTTTCCCCTTCTATTTGCCATGAAGTGGCCCCCATACTTTTATCTTCTGATCCTTATGTTTTAAAAGATCATTGATTTGGTGGGTTTTGACCACTTCCAATTTATCTGGATTCATGGACCTAACATTCCAGGCTCCTATGCAGTGTTGTTCTTTACAGCATCGGACTTTACTTTCACCAGTGGACGGATGCATAGCTGAGCGTTGTTTCCACTTTAGCACAGGTGCCTGATTCTTTCTGGAGCTATTAGTAACTGTTCTCCACTCTTCTCCAGTAGCATATTGGACACCTTCCAAACAGGGGGGACTCATCTTCCCATGTCATATGTTTTTGCCTTTTTATATTCTTCATGGGATTCTCAAGGCAAGAATACTGAAGTGGGTTGCCGTTTCCTCCTTCATTAGACCATGATTTTTCAAAACTCTCCACTATGACCCTGGCCCTTGGATGGACCTGCATGGCGTGGCTCATAGCTTCATTCATTTATGCAAGCTCCTTTGCCATGAGAAGGTTGTGGTCCATTAAGGGGAATCATAATTAAACCTGTTATTATTGTTGTTGCTGTTCAGTCACTAAGTTATGTGCTACTCTTTTGCAACCCTGTCAGCTGTAGCTCACCAGGCTTTTCTGTCCATGAGATTTCCCAGGCACAAGAATACTGAGTGGGTTGCTATTTTCTTCTTCAGGGAATCTTTCCAACCCAGGTATCAAACCTGCATCTCCTGCATTGTAGGTGGAGTCTTCAGCCCTGAACAACCTGAGAAACCCACACCTGTTGCTATTAGTCACAGCTTAATACAAAGAAGTAGTTTTAAGAGGCAGTTATAAACAAGCATCCAAAATTTTATCAGGCTGTCAGCCTTTATCACAGACTTCTAGCCATTGCTTCTTCCAATCCATTCTTAACACAACAAAAAAGAGATACCTTCTTAAAATCCAATTAAAGTCATATTACTCCTATGCTTTTATTCTTGACAACTTCCCATTGCAATTAAAATAAAATTCACAACGTGATTATGAAAAATAAGGTTCTACATCATTCCCTTCCTGCTTATTTCTCCAACATCATCTCATGCCACTCCCCACTTCACTCATTACATTCCACCACCATGGATCTTCCTTCAGTTTCTGGAACACAGCCAACTCTTCCACCTCTGGAGTTTTGCACATGCTGTTTCTGTTACCTAGAAAACTATTCCCCTTATTCCCTTCTCATGCACAGTTTCTCTCTCATCTTTCAGGTCTCACTTAAATTTCATCTCCTCAGAGAGGACTTCTTCACGGATCCCTCTAAAGGAGATCTTTCCCACTCCTTACCCTTGTTCTCTTTTAGATCCTTCTTTATTTCTTTCATAGCACCTCACATGGCTGGTAGTTATTTTATTTATATATTCACTTATTTATTTTTGGTCTTAACCTCTACAGGATAAGCCTCCCAATTTTAGTATCGCTAGTACCTAGAACTATGTTTGATATATAGTAGGCCCTAATGAAGGATTTGATTTCATTTGATTTTATACCCAGTTCATATACTTTTGTACAATTGAATGAATAACCATATTATAAGCCAATCATAAAACTTAGAAAAAGACACTTTTCAACAAAGGTTTTCTTTAATTCTGAAGTATTAAAAAGTCCAATATATGGACAATGTCACACCACTCTGCCAGAGCTGAGAAATTGTGACAGAGGCTGTGGGGCCTGCAAGGCTGCCAATATTTACTGTTTGACCCTTTATAAGAAAATTTTGCTGACTCAGACCTACAAAATAAAATTTTAACTGCATAAAAAAAAAAAAAGTCCAGTGGAAGAAAGGGATAAAAGTATTGTAAAATTCTCATTATCTGAATTACTGGTTCAGTTTGACCCAAGTACTCTCACATATCTATAGCTGAACAAATGAAAAAGATTAAAAACAGTTAACATCTCACAACATGCATTTTGACGACATATAATTTCACTTTTAATTGTTTTGTGAGATTAATGAAGAGTTGGTAATATGAAATTTCCCAGTGGCTTTCTGGCATTTTATGTGTATGTATGTTTACTTATATACTTATATGTATGGTCACATATATATGAAGTAGATTGAGGCTTCCAAATTTTTTTCTAGGAAAATAGAATTTATATAGTCGTGAGCTGTTGTGATGTCTGATAAAAAACAAGATTGAAAATATGAAATAGTATGGGATTTTATCTATCATTCAGCACTAATTTTATAATACAGTTAAATCAAAGTACTTATATTACAATATCCTTTTTTTTTTTTTTTCCAAAAATGACAGTGTCTGTTGGAAAAAAAAATTGGGGGGTGGGGGAGAGTTCCTTGTGGCCCAGTAGTTAGGACTCAGCGGTTTCACAGCCATGGCCCAGGTTTGATCCCTGGTCAGGGAACTGAGATCCTGTCAGCCATGCAATGTGGAAAAAAAAAAAAAACAAGAAAAGATCCTGTCTATTGAAGTGTTCCCACTTAAAATATACAAATTATTGCTACAGTTGTCTTTTGAAGTATTCATGCCAGAAACTTAGAATTATCATTGCAGTCACATCTTTGGATTTATTTATTAATTGTTTATTACTAGTAAGAAATGACCTGGTAATTTAAATTTGAAATTTACTCAAAGCTTTCATGATTATTTTTTTACAACCTAGGTAAATTCCTTTGTCTCTTGTTTTTATTGTAAAAATTCATAAGTATGTTTTATTGTTGCCTGATGTGTTTAATTGATGGCATATATGTCAACATCTGCTTTCTAATTCAAATCTGAATACCTTTCTGACCAAAAAAATGGATCAATAAATAATATTACTGCTCAAGTATGAACTAGAATTAATAAAGTCTCCTAAAATTTATATAACTTATTCCAGTAACTTTGACTCTCTAGATCAATAGAAACTAGTTTATTAGTTTACAGGTTAATCTGGGTCATCAGTATCCTTCTTGAAAACTATAAAAATAAAGATATTAAAACATACCCAGTTGAAGTTTAGATGCAGAAAGCTTCAATAAAGTCTTCAAACAATACCCATAGGTAGAACTAAAAACATCTTTTATCTTTTTATTCTGCATCTTTGCCTCTGTATCAAGTTGCCATGGAAATTTTTTCATTAACATTAGATTGATTTTTCCAGGGATAAAATTGCTTGCATCATCTCATCTCCTAATATTCCTAAAGCCTCCTAAACCAACTTCAGTGTTTTAACCTCTTAAGTTGCTTCAGATTCCCAGCATTTCTGCCATGCTGAGTGTTCTTGAAACTCAAATGTAACACACTCTGTGTTCAGTGTTAGTATCAAGGTTACTGCCATGTTTTCACTCTTGGTCCAAAAAGAATTTGAAATACCTTAAGTCATCAAGGAAGAACATTGAATTATAAGCTGAAGAATTCCTAGGACATTTATATAATAAAAATAAACAAAATCAAATGATTTTATAAAGGCTTATACTTAATATCCTAGGTTTCTTGCTATAAGATATTAAAATCAAGCTAATAGGCAATAAAAACAGTATTTGATTTGAGTGATTGGACCATATACACCTCTGTATAATATGTTAAAATTCATACCTGATTCAGTTCTGGGAAGTAGGACTTCAGCTTTTGTAGAGTGCCACAAATAAACGTAATTCTATCCTAAGTACTTGATTGTTTCACACCTCCTGGGTAAAGCTCCCAAGTGGTTTCCAAAAGTTATTCCTCAGGTTTTGAGGGGACGTACCTTGTGTTACTTGTTTTTGAGCACCTAGATATACAGTAGGTACTCAGTACATGTTTCTTTGAACTAACATGTAATTTTACTCTCTGAAGATAACATACTAAAGCCACCCAAGGAAAAAAGGTTGAAAATTCATGGTATTTGACATGAAAAGGAACCTAGTTTCACCATCAATAGATACAAAAAGTACTACATCGTTATGTATGATTTTAAATGTAGCTTAAATGTTTATATTTTTTTTAGGAACATTCTTTTAAAGAAAAGGAAATACAATTTTTTAAAATTCTACATCCTTTTTTTTCAAGGCCAGATGTTATTCTAAGATTCAACAAACATAGCANTTTCTGGTTTGACCTCCAACACATTCCTAAATTTCAGTTTTTTTCCAAACAGCTTTCAAAATAGATCTTCTGGATCAAAATGATAATGATTACTTTCTTGTAGTTTTCTTGTTCCTTTCTTACCTACACTTTTTTAAGAATATCATTTTTCTCATCCTTACTCTGCTCTCGGTTGTCAAAGTACTTTTGTTTTTCTATGAAGATCTGTATTTTTCTGAGAAATATTTTGGTTCAAAAGAAAGGGCAATAGTGTTAAAGGCTATAATTTAGTAGCTAACATAATATTGACAAAGAAAATGCTTTTCCTTAGTAGGAAAATATTATCCTGTGAAGGACAGTGAGACTATAAATTATGCCTTTTTTTCATGTAATATGTGCAGTCAGAATTATTTCCTGATGTTTTTTTAAACTATTTTTACAGTCCCAGTGGGTCTTTGTTATCTTGCTTGGAGCAGGTTAAAACATACCTGCTTACTGACGGAACATGCAAGTGTGGCTTGGAATGTCCTCTTATTCTTCCCAAGGTAACCATTTCGCAATAGATTTATCAGCAATTTTTTAGTTTTTAGGTGTTTCATATATTTGCTTTTCTCATTTGGCATTTCATTTTTATATTACTTCTCCAATCATATATGCATTTTAAAGTCTTAAGTTAGATACCTTTTGCATGCATTTTGGAATGCATAAAAATTGTGGAAAATAGTTTAAGTCCAAGAGTCATTTTCAAAGGTGACAAACCTATATTCCTACTAAATATTTCATCAAAATCTCTTTTGCAAAAAAAAAAAAAAACCTCTTTTGCACCCTTTTTCTTAGAGCTATACCCATGCTCACTCTTTAGTAGTGCAGTATTTTCTTTCCTTACTGCTCAGTCGGCAATGTTATTTTTAGCACTGGTGTTGATAAATCTGCCACAAATATTTCTAAAATCACAAAGCTGAACCTTTCTAGCCAAAAGTGAAACTGTTTTACTCTTTTGCAAGGTAAAAAGCAAAATCATTTTAAATGATTATAAATATATACTGTAGACACAGGTCATTATTCTGCGAATACCTACAATAGTGCTAATCTCAGAACTAAAGATCAATAGACAACTCTTTCTTTTTTATTTGTGTCACCTTTTTCAAGAAAAAGCACTTGAAACAGCTTATATGTATATATACAGTAAATATTTTTTAAATAGAGTAGTAGATTTTTTGTAAAAAGGTAATATTAATATAGCAATAAAATAAAGCCAAAGAAAAAATTAGCATGTAGCAATGTCAGGTTTTAGAGGTTTTAACTGTATTTTATATGTTTTTTGTACTATTGTAAGAGCAGAAAGTACCTAAAATTGGGAACATTATCAGATACTATACTTTTCCATGTATTTATCTTGGCTGTCATAGAATTATAATAATTTTCATTATTATACCACTAAAAACCATAAGTTCAGCAGAAGGTATTTATTACATTATATATAAAGTTGCTTTTCTTCAGATATATGGGTTAATCTATGCAGAACTTCTTTTTTTTAACAAGGGGATCTTTTTACTTAATATTTTTGCAGACATATTTTAAACAAAGGCTGTGCTTTTTCCAGGTGTTTAATTTTGATCCTGGAGCTGCTGTGAAACAAAGAACTGCAGAAGATGTTAAAGCAGATGAAGATGTCACAAAGCTATGCATACATAAAAGAAAAATCATTGCAGTGGCCACACTTCATAAAAGCATGGAAACCCCACACCCTTCTCTGGTGCTCACCAGTCCCGGAGGAGGAACAAGTATGTAATATGGTGAAGGGTTTAGGAATTTTCCTCCCCAACTCCTCTCCTGGAGAAGGAGTCACTAGAAACCACCTTGCCAAGCATTTTCTGAGTCCACTTTTCAACCACACACAATGCATTTAAAATTATGTATGTTTTATCTTTTCACTACAATTGATAATTAGTTCTGAAAAACTCCCATGAAGTTGTCTCCCAAAATTCCCTATCCAAGTCATTTAGTTAAATGAGCAGAATAAACACCAAATAGCACCTACAAATACTATGAAGGTTCATAGAGCTGAGCTAACAAAAGAGAAAGTGTCATTGGTTTTCAGGAAACAAGTATAGCCTTTTTCCTAGGGCTGAATTGGAATATGTAGTATCAGTCCACAAGTACAGCTAGCAATGTTGTCAAGAACTAGCAGTATTATTCTTTGAGTCATTTAATAGCTGTATATTGAATACCTACTACCAGAAATCACCTTGCCAGGAACTTTTTACACCTCCATCCAACACATGCATGCACACATGCTTTCAATTTTACAAAATTTCAAAGCTGCAGAAAAGTTACATAAATAATTCATTAAATACCCTAGACGTACCAATTAATATTTTGTTTCAGGAGCTACAGATATTGTGACAGTTCACCCATAAGTACTTCAACACACATGGATGTTCTCTTACATAAACCACAGTCTAATTATCACATTTAGGAAATTTAAAACTGATATAATAGTATTATCTAATATGCAGTCTATATTCAGATTTCTCCAGTTGTCCTAATAATATTCTTATGCTTTTTTCAACCCAATCTCTTTTTTTTTAATGCAGAATGCAAAGATGATGCAACTGTAATTAGTTGTTTCATTTCCTAATCTACACTGGTTCCCCAGTCTTTTTAAATCTTTCATGACACTGATATTTTTTAAGAGTCTAGGCCAGTTTTATAGATGTTNATTCTTATGCTTTTTTCAACCCAATCTCTTTTTTTTTAATGCAGAATGCAAAGATGATGCAACTGTAATTAGTTGTTTCATTTCCTAATCTACACTGGTTCCCCAGTCTTTTTAAATCTTTCATGACACTGATATTTTTTAAGAGTCTAGGCCAGTTTTATAGATGTTCCTCAATTTGGAATTGGGTGATTGCTTCCTTATATTTTTTATTAAAGTTAAACACAATTTGGTAGGAATACTGAATAGGCGATATTATGTCTTCATTAGGAAGCACATAATGGCAGTTTATCCCATATTGATGACATCAAGTTTGATTGCTTGGTTAAAGTTATGTCCATTACTGAGGTACATTTTCCCTTTATGATTCATATGTAATTTGTGGAATTATACTTTGAGGCTGAGGAATTTTTCTTCATAAGGGCTGGAATATGAACTCTCCAAAATATTACAGTTAACACTTGAATAGTAATTCTGGATAAAATATGGCTGAACACCAAAGCATTTGTTTGTGAAAGATAAGTAACATTGCTCTGCATAGTTAAAAAAAATAGGGATGAGGAGTGTAACCTGCAGTGATCAGAAAGCTTTATTGTAGAACTCAGATTTGAACCAGCCCTGGGAAATAGTAGGATTTAGACATCTAAGGAAAATAAAATTCTTGTCCAGAACAACTATGGAATAGTTAAGGAATCAGGTGGAGACTAATGTGACACAAGTGAAAAATTAAGCTTGCATAATTAATTGGGGCCAAACATTGATAGCTTCAGATACAAAGAGAAGCCGTTGTGATACCGTGCAGGTCACTCCTAAAACTCCGTGAGGAGGGCAGGGAGAGACAGACTTGGCAGTTATTAGCAGAGAGCCCCTCTTCAGTAACCCTATTGCCTTTAAACTAACCTTTAAACTTTAACAGGACTGATCAGAAAAATTGCTCCACTAAGGTATGTAAGAAAAAAAATAGTGAAATTTTCTCTTTCTTTTAACAAGCTACATTTTTTTAAATTAAAAGGTATTGCAACAATTTAAAAACATTTAATATTAATAAACATTTAAAATTTACCATTGTCCTGCCACCTTCATGTAAGTATGTTTTCATTTTCACACTGTACCTTGCACATGTGTTTGCACGTACTCATATTTACTGCTGTTCTCACTTCACATCATAGCAGTTTCAGCCCTGCCTACAGAGTCTGCCTTGTTGCCTTTTTAATGACTGAAGCAGAATCTTGATCTAGGTCCTTTGTCATATTCTATACATTCTAGTTTCATTAATGAAATTAAAGATAAATATTTAATTAAATTAGTATAGGCATATAAGGTATATCTCCATCTCCTTTTAAAACTATATACTTGATTGGATTAATTTCTACTCTTTTACCAGCTTCAGATACAGCATTTATTCAATTTTTAAATCTTAAACTATATTAAAAGGTTAGGATTTAAATAATTAAGGATTAAGAAGGCTCAGTAGTTTTCATCTCTCTTTGTTTTACGTGGATAAAACATGTAACTTATCTCTTTCAAAAAGTCTCTTTGATATACAGAAAAGCATTCATTGGGTGCCCAGCATTTACATTTCCCAACTCTTGTAATACTTTAATTCCTTACTGCCACATAACAGCAGCATGGCTTTTACTTATTTCGTTTTCCTGTTATTTTTTAAATGATAACTATTTTTCCCCAGTAGGGAAGAAATCCTTTCTAAACATCAGCTCCTTTCTAAATTCTGTTGAATATAAAAATGCCAATTTCTATATTTCTTATCATTGAACTATAGATGGCTATATAAATAAACAAGAAAAGACACAATTTGGTGGTTTTATTACTGAAGAGGACACAGTCAATCCTGTAATGATGTTAGTGATATTAATAGAGACAACTCTGTTCTCACTGAATGCCATGCTTAGTGCCCCAAACATTTTCATGTGTTATTTCCTTGATTATGAACTTTAAAACTTTCTTTAACAAAAAAAAATGATTTCAGTTGAAATTATCTACTGCAGTTCTCTTATATGATTGTTTCTTTTACTTTTCATGTATTGTCTGGAAATCACTCTATCAAAGAATCTCTACCATGCCAGAAACAAAAAGCCCACACCTCCCAAGAAAAATATATATGTTCACTGCATTNTGATTTCAGTTGAAATTATCTACTGCAGTTCTCTTATATGATTGTTTCTTTTACTTTTCATGTATTGTCTGGAAATCACTCTATCAAAGAATCTCTACCATGCCAGAAACAAAAAGCCCACACCTCCCAAGAAAAATATATATGTTCACTGCATTCTTTTACTTTTTAATTGTAACCTATCAAGACTTCTATTTATCCAGGTTGAAAACCACTGTCTCAGAAATTGTTACATTATGATTCAACCTGTATAGTACCCAGCATGTAGAAGTATATTTATCTTAAATGTGTAATTATCCATTCAAGAAAATATACCTCTGGTTGCAAATGATTTCGAGTATACTTGCTGATATGCTGTAGGTCTCAGAATTGGGATGGCCAGTACCACTCCCATGTCCTGTGCCCCTAATAGAATCATTGGCATTTTCTTATGCAGCCCAGCTAGAGCTCAGCATCCTTTTCAGCACAGTTCTGTAAGCAGCCACCACCAGTTGATGAGAATTGGCATATGAAGCTAATTTTATTTGCCACCCCTGTTTTAGAAGTCACAACTTTATAAAATAGTTAAACATCTTTTGGGACTAAAAAAACTTAAAACTAGAATTCTGACATGATTGAATGAAAATTCTGTATGATGAACCAGCTTGCTTTTGTTGCCTGTATTCTGTCTGATCTCCGAAAGAACTGAAGGGATTCCAAAAAACCAGCAAGGGAGCAATGCACTCTAAAAAGAGAATACTCAGTTGGAACCCAGTACTGAAGATGGTTGCACTTTGACTAAATTTTGCTTAAGAATTCTACCCTAATAAAAGAATTGCAATCTTTTACCAAAGTTGGTTGATGAAGGCTGTTTTTACAACTATAACTGATTAAGGGTAAAGTAATTGAAGTGTTGCAATATTACCAACTTGATGTGAAGTTAGCATGATTGTTTAACTTCACTGTATTTACTGTTGTTACCACTCCCTTTATAAAACATTCAGAATCCTGTTTACTTAATTCACAAAAATTAAGACTCTTTTACTGTTACAGTGAAAACGTTGGGATAAGATTTTGTAGCTGTCTTGTGGAGGTTTATAAGAACATTTTTAAGGTAAAAATTTTCTGGTGAAAATGGCAGTTCATTTAAGTCATCCAAGAAAATAGTATGCCAGACAGATTACAATTTTCTCTTGTAACTGTATTCTTGAAAAAACTCAAATCCAAATGATAATAACATTATCATTTCCATCTGGGCTGTCAATCTTGATTTTACATATGATAAACATTATTAGAATGACTAATGTCCGTATGTACAGATTCAGAGCCCCATCCTTTCTCAACAGATAGGAGGTAAACAAGCATAATGAGGAGTTATTGAGAACCTTTGGTCAACTAAGGAAGAATAATGTGCATTTTTTTCAGACAAAATTTATTGTAGAATACAAACCTTTTTTTTTCTTTGCAGAGTCACAGTTTCTGTTTGCAAATTTCTTTTTCCAGATGCCCTTCCTTCCTCATTTTCTCCTTTCTTCCATTCCTCCACTTTCACACAAAAGGATTGAGACTACTAACAGACTTTTTTTTTTCTCTCTCTTTCACATCAGATGCAACTCCAGTAGTACCTTCACGGGCAGCAACTCCAAGATCTGTAAGAAATAAGTCACATGAAGGAATTACAAATTCTGTAATGCCTGAATGTAAGAATCCTTTCAAGTTAATGATTGGATCATCAAACACCATGGGAAGACTATATGTACAAGAACTGCCTGGAAGCCAGCAACAGGAACTCCACCCTGTCTACCCCCGGCAGAGATTGGGCAGCAATGAGCATGGACAGAAGTCTCCATTCCGTGGCAGCCATGGAGGCCTGCCCAGCCCCGCGTCGTCAGGTTCCCAGATATATGGAGATGGCTCGATCTCGCCAAGAACTGACCCACTTGGAAGCCCTGATGTCTTCACAAGAAACAATCCTGGTTTTCACGGAGCTCCCAATTCTAGTCCTATTCACCTGAATAGGACTCCTCTTTCTCCACCTTCAGTAATGCTACATGGTTCTCCTGTACAGTCATCCTGTGCAATGGCTGGAAGGACTAATATACCTCTTTCCCCAACCTTGACTACAAAGAGTCCAGTAATGAAAAAACCAATGTGTAATTTTTCAACTAATATGGAAATACCACGAGCAATGTTTCACCACAAACCACCCCAAGGCCCACCTCCCCCTCCTCCACCTTCTTGTGCTCTTCAGAAAAAGCCATTAACATCTGAGAAAGATCCACTTGGCATTCTTGACCCTATTCCTAGTAAACCAGTGAATCAGAACCCTGTTATCATTAATCCAACTAGTTTCCATTCAAATGTCCANCCTCCACCTTCTTGTGCTCTTCAGAAAAAGCCATTAACATCTGAGAAAGATCCACTTGGCATTCTTGACCCTATTCCTAGTAAACCAGTGAATCAGAACCCTGTTATCATTAATCCAACTAGTTTCCATTCAAATGTCCACTCTCAGGTACCTGTGATGAATGTAAGCATGCCTCCTGCTGTTGTTCCTTTGCCAAGTAATCTCCCTTTGCCAACCGTAAAACCTGGTCATATGAATCATGGGAGTCATGTACAAAGAGTTCAGCATTCAGCTTCAACCTCCCTGTCCCCTTCTCCAGTGACATCCCCAGTGCACATGATGGGGACTGGAATTGGAAGGATTGAGGCATCGCCCCAAAGATCACGCTCATCTTCCACATCATCAGATCACGGAAATTTCATGATGCCACCTCTAGGACCCCAGGCCAATTGCAGTGGTATTAAGGTTCCACCCAGGTCACCAAGGTCAACAATAGGGTCCCCAAGGCCATCAATGCCATCAAGCCCTTCTACCAAGTCCGATGGACATCATCAGTACAAGGATATCCCTAACCCATTAATTGCTGGAATGAGTAATGTACTAAATCCCCCAAGCAGTGCAGCTTTTCCTACTGCATCTGCCGGAAGTGGTTCTGTAAAGAGTCAGCCTGGTTTGCTGGGAATGCCTTTAAATCAGATCTTGAACCAGCACAATGCTGCCTCCTTTCCAGCAAGTAGTTTACTCTCAGCAGCAGCCAAAGCACAGCTAGCAAATCAAAACAAACTTGCTGGTAACAACAGTAGCAGCAGTAGCAATTCTGGAGCTGTTGCTGGCAGTGGCAACACTGAAGGACATAGCACTTTAAACACCATGTTCCCTCCTACTGCCAACATGCTTCTCCCGTCAGGTGAAGGGCAAAGTGGTCGAGCAGCACTAAGAGATAAGCTGATGTCTCAGCAAAAAGACTCATTGCGGAAAAGAAAACAGCCACCTACCACAGTGTTGAGTTTGCTCAGACAGTCTCAAATGGATAGTTCTGCAGTTCCTAAACCTGGACCCGACTTGCTAAGGAAGCAGGGTCAGGGGTCGTTTCCCATCAGTTCAATGTCTCAGTTACTACAGTCTATGAGTTGTCAAAGCTCTCACTTGAGTAGCAATAGTACCCCGGGTTGTGGGGGCTCAAATACTGCTTTGCCTTGCTCTGCTAACCAGCTGCATTTTACAGATCCCAGTATGAACTCCAGTGTTCTTCAGAATTCACTGACACAGAGCATACCTTTAAGAGGGGAAGCCGTGCACTGCCACAATGCAAACACTAACTTTGTTCACAGTAACAGTCCAGTCCCAAACCACCATCTTACAGGTTTAATAAATCAGATTCAGGCTAGCGGGAACTGTGGGATGCTCAGTCAGTCGGGCATGGCTTTAGGAAATTCATTACATCCCAATCCACCTCAGTCAAGAATTTCAACGTCCTCCACTCCAGTGATACCAAACAGCATTGTTAGCAGCTATAATCAAACAAGTTCTGAAGCAGGTATGGTTTTATTAGAAAAAAGTACCCAAAGGTACTAAACTTTATACATTTTTTTAAAATTTGTACCAAAATATTTATTATGATAAGAAATGATCCTTTCCCCGATGTGAAATTCTCATCATTTCTTTAGTATTTATAATTTTATTTACAGAATGCTAGGGATTTGTCTCTTAGAAAAAAAATAACAACCAAGAGGATTNTTTTTTTTAAATTTGTACCAAAATATTTATTATGATAAGAAATGATCCTTTCCCCGATGTGAAATTCTCATCATTTCTTTAGTATTTATAATTTTATTTACAGAATGCTAGGGATTTGTCTCTTAGAAAAAAAATAACAACCAAGAGGATTCCATGTGTTTCCGTTATTCGTTGTCAATCTGTCGTTTTGAATTTCATTTGACTTTCAGTCGGTTCGATAACCACTGGACTCTAAACTACGAAAGAAGCCATATAAGGCAGAATTTCCTGGTTCATGAGACATGTACTTGGTCAATGCCAATATCAAAGCCGTTTCCCCTAGCTTGTGTTTGTATTCAGGTAAATGAAGCTCACCTTGGAAAATCCAAAAAAGAGGCAAAAACAAATGGATATTTTTTTGTTCTTGCTGCTGACCAGAAATAGGTGAATGAATAGGAAGAGTTAACTAGAAGTTGTATGAAGTAGAAAGCTGTCTTCTAATGTGTTTTCTTATCCTAGTTTGCTATCCTTTATTACTATTTGTTTGAAAAAATTCAAAAATGGATATTGGCTACTTCCTTTTTTAAAAAGGTAATAATTTAAGTTTTCTAATAAAAAAGGCTTGAAAACCTGATTTCCAGAATTTTTGATCTTGAAATTATTTTGCAGTTTTCTTGTAGAACTAAAACATTATTTTTACCATTGACATTGTATCTCATTATCTGCTGTTAATGGAGACAGATTTATTTGAAAGTAGACACATTAGAAAGAACTGTATTTTGTTCAGTAGAGTCCTCAGAAATTGCTATAAAAAATTTAAAGAAGCACTACAGAGATAAATTCATGGAGACATCTGAAAAATTGACCATAAGAATATTAGAAATACCCAGAATCCAACAATAATGATTTGAGAGATTGGTGGGAAATGACAAGGTGGAAATAAAAAATGAATATAGAGACAGTATTACTCAGATATGAAAACAGTGGGCTTTTAAAACCAGATTGTTACTGAAAGTGAGAAAACTGCTGAGGCTTTTAATAGTAAGCTATTGTGTGGTTATATATAGACTGTTATATCACCACGCTAGAAAGGCATTATGACCTACATGTCTTTGTTGTTGATAGTAAAATCAAGTGTTTTCCTTCCTGATGTCACTAACTTATACCTGCCATCCTCCACAACTTCTGTTATGTGTTATGTTTGATGTCAGTATTTAATGAAGAACTGNATCACCACGCTAGAAAGGCATTATGACCTACATGTCTTTGTTGTTGATAGTAAAATCAAGTGTTTTCCTTCCTGATGTCACTAACTTATACCTGCCATCCTCCACAACTTCTGTTATGTGTTATGTTTGATGTCAGTATTTAATGAAGAACTGTTCATTGACCTCTTGTGTTAAAAAGAGTATAAGGTGAAAAGGATAATTGAAATGATTAGTGCCTTCTTGATAGTCTAAGAAATCTCATGAAGATATTGTTTATGTGTTTAACAGGATACTTATTCCAAAGGGGCTTCCAGCTTCTCAGTGACTCATATTTCTTTTTAGATAATCTCAAATAAATGAAAATTTAATCTTATGCATTTAGCAGATTAAAGTTACATAAAGTCAGTAACTATTTAAAAGTACACTATATTTATTAAGCATACCTTCAATCATTTGGATGAGACACTGTTAGTCTCATTGTATTATATTTTTAAATTTTGATACCCCTTACCTCAACTTACTTTGTTTCAGGTCTAAGTTCATATTGCAAAGTGTACATATTTTATTAATGATGTATTTTAATTTATCTATAATGGAAAAGACCGACATTTATTTATGTTCTTGTTTCTTCTGATTGTCAAGTTTAGACTTATTTTATATAGTCTTAGACATGTATTTTCTTGTTCCATGCCTCTCTGTAAAACATCAGATCTGGATTGCCAGTGCTGGGATTGTTGAAACACATATGTTGAAATTTTATTAATATAAGGAAAGTGTTAGCATATAAATAGCTAAAAGGGATGAGAATAAATGTCTAATAATGATGTGGATGTGACCAATCATGTGTAAGATAACAGAAAACATATGCCTGATAAAAATCTAGGTCAGTTAGAATTTTTTTAAGTATTAAACTTAATAAAATTAAATACTAATTAATGTACATAGATCTGATGTGCAGCTGGTAATAAAAATGGGTAGATTTACTAGTGTAGCTCTTTTGATGAGCTGATTTATTGAAGAGGTCTCTAATATCATTTTTTTAGATACACAGTGATCTGTGTCAGCTGAATGTACTGTCATGATAATGGCTTAGCATCCATCAAATAAACACCAGAGGTGGGCATTTACAGTGACACAGCTGATGACAGACATAACTTTCCGTTCAGGTTTTGCTGAGTATTCCTAGCATACTAGGAAGACATTAGAAGAAAACACACTTTATTCTTAAAATGTTGCTTTTAGTTATCCTTGAGTACCTATGATGTACTAGGTGACTTACCTGTATTATTTCTAATTTGTACAGTCTTCCAAAGTATAAGGTGTTCTTGTTCTCATTTTACAGATGGGTAAATTGAGCCTCAGAGAATTTGAGTATCCAAAGTCATATGTAATTGAATAAGGATTTGAATTCAGGTTCATCTGATCCTAAAATCCAGTTTCTTCCCAGCTGCATAAGTTCTTCACTGGAAGCATCTAGTTGTCAAAAATACTGTTTTCCCTTTCGAATCTTTAAAAATATCCAAAAGACAGTGAATTGAAGCACATCAACGCATGTTAGAACATGTTTATAAACTTTTGATGCACTTTTAGACCAAAGTCACTTATTTTGCCTTCTCTCTCTGGACTCTGATATCCTAGTATACAATAACTAGGATGTTTGTGTCAATGCAGATAAAATGTCCACAATATCAAAAGAACTGCCCCTCATTTGTGAACTACACTTGGTAACATTTATGTAAATGATTTTGTATTGCCTCACTCAGATAAGAATGGGTTTCCTAGTGGGTGATGTGTCAGTAGGCCTTTGTAGGAGACGGCGGTGCCCACGCCAGCCCTGCCACTCCTGTTTTGATAGCACAGTGCGGGTGAGAGACACCTGCAGGTGACATGGCCCAAGTCTTCCTTGTGGTCGTGGAGCCTGAACAGAGCTCAAATACCTCCAGTGCCTTTTTTCCACTCTCCTAAGCAGCAGCTCAAAAATGTTACATTAAGACTTCATTGAAGACCAGAAATCACTCTGAAAACATTTAACTTGATAAGTTATTTATTTTCAAGAACTTCTTTTATAGAGAGGTTTTTATTATAAACAACCCAAATATTCATATTCTAGGCCTATATGTGTAGAGAAAGCAATGGCAACCCACTCCAGTATTCTTGCCTGGAGAATCCCAGGGACGGGCTGCCGTCTACAGGGTCGCACAGAGTCGGACGCGACTGAAGCGACTTAGCAGCAGCAGCAGCAGTCCTATATGTGAATACCAGTCCATATTTAAAATGTATTATAACTCATATATGAGAATTGAAGGCAAAGATGGTTTAAAAAAAATCAGATAGAAGATAGGAAATGCTTAGAAAACACTTCTAAAACTTAGAAGATAGGTTTTATTAATTCTGTTTGGCGTTTTGAAATTGCCTTTCCACTAAAGCTCTCTGAACACTTTGCATTGCAAAGTTTACAGGTTTCTATTAACATTTTGGCTATGAAATTGCAAGTGAAGTTTAATATTTCCATGTAACAGATTTTAAAAATGACCAGTAGGATACTTGGTAACATTCCTCAAGTTGTAAAACAAATTTCTGGTGGATCTGGCAACCAAACCCAATCAGTTCCTCAGTATCAGTCCAATTCAAACTGCTGAATGCAGATATGTTGTATATACATTTAAAGCAATTTTCAGCTTATGAAGTTAGTTGAATTTCAACATTTAAGTGGTTCCAGCATGTGTCCTGTTGTTTGGTTTAGGGAAGAATTCAAAACCAAGTGCTCTACTGGGCAGATTTCATCAGGACCATGCCTCCTCAGGCCTCTGACCGCTGCCCACCTGTTTACCACAGAACAAAAACACACATGCCAGTAACTGGGGCCTTTGCAGAGGACCCAGCCTTTCATGGCCCTGTGGGTTTTCACAGTTTTCAAAGAAGCAAAAAGATTTAGACTATTCTGCTAACCAACTTAATAACTGAAGCTTGCCTTCCTCCAAATGATAAAGTCATTAAATACAACTTTTTCACTTTAAAATGCCTTTTATATTCTCATTTTTTGGTAATAAACATTTAATCAGCTCTTCTAAACACATGAAAATAAAGTCCTGTAAAGGGGCAGAGTATGAGTTTGTACCAAAAGAATAAATAATTCAATCATTTCTTTGCCTTAACTCTTAAAGATATACATCGACTAAGAAGAATATAAATAAACCTGTGAATAAATATATGCTCATGAATATTTATATATATAATTTTTGACTCTGGGAAAGAAAGGGTTTTTTCAGCACAAAATACATTTGATTGAGACTCAGTGCAGCCTCTGTTCTGGTAGGTATAAGAAACTTAGAGACCACAAAAGGATACTTCATATATAAGCTTGGCTTTTTGTTCTCTGTATTTATTTATTCTTAGAACATCCCAGTAAAGAAAGGGAAACTGTCATTCCCTTCATTTGAGGTTATAGTTGCAAAAAGGTTATGGGATAAAAATACTCCAGGATGGATTATTGTACGTGTTAGCATTCTCAGGATATGGGACGTTTGAAGGGAAGTAAGCCTTTTGTCTAATGTAGACTTTATATATAGAGTAAAAAAAGGCAAAGATTGCTTTAAGGCTGTAACTGAATTAACAATAGTTGCTATTGAAAGTATTTCTACCCAAGTTTTTAAATGCCTAGATTCCTCATCTGATTGATGCACAGACTTCTAGGTTGAAAGTTGCCCTTTGCTCTTGTTTTTTAACCAAATACCAAAACTATATTAAATTCTTGATTATGTGATAAAAATCTATGTCTATTCTTTTAGATAAATTTTTGCAAAATGAGCCATTTCTTCTTTGCTGTAAGATATTTTTACAACAGACAATGTCCTGCTGTTTAAGAAGGTTTCCTAATATCAGGGTTACACCACTTGCTTTGTTTACATAATCCAGGTTTAATGTTTCCTCGTGTACAAAAAAAGGAATTAAAATATGTTTGAATTTAGACATCGAGTCTATGTAATCAAAAGTGATAACAGAACTCAGTGGTGTGATATGTTTGCTGATTCAATGATCTATTTTGTACCTTTCAAGAAATAAATTGTCCCAGTGTGCAAATTGGGAGAATTTTATTCTATTGCAATACACTAAGCTCACTTATAAAACCACTTTAAATCCTTAAGATCTCAAAGAGATGCCTAAGCTTTATTTACTAAAATCAAGTGGTCTAAAAACATTGAAGTAGCCTCTAAAAGTACCCAAATTCTAGGCAGTAAAGTTAACTCTACCAAGATCTGACTCATTAAAAATAATGCTGAAACATAATTCCTACAGTGTCATCAAAACAGATTTCATTTCCATGTGCATATAGTACTAAATAAATCAAACTTCTACCTTCTAGGAACTTCTATCAAACAACATTAATGCTAATGAAGGAAAGGGTAGAGTAAAAGTTATTTTCTAAGAATTATACTTCTGGCAAAGTGAAAGTAACAACTCACCATTTTATAGATTTAGAATGGAACTAGACAGAAGTCTTCAGGTGTTGACAATTTACTCCAGGGGTAGGAGCTAAATTCAGACTCTCTCTCCAAGACCCATGGGTACAGGTATAGGAGAGAGTAGTATTTATCACAGATGCCCTAGAGCAGGGCTCCTGGACTGCATAACTCTGCAGGGATACCTGCCACACTAGAGTCTGATAAGTATGCCTCCTGAAACACAGCTCCATAGATCATCCCCCACAGAGCTGAGCAACTGAGAGGCCTCCTAAAGCAGTGGTTTTCAAACTTTTTTTTAACATCTAATTGCTTTCTAACAAGAAATTAACTTGGATTCCATTTTGCCAAAGATAAGTTTTTAATGTACAACAAAATTTCCTGAAAAAACACTCCATGTGATGTACTCTGCCCTTCTATCTCATCCTGTCTTATCCTATCTCATTGTGACAGTCATGATCCACTGAAATTATTTCATCACCCACTAACAGAGCATGCCTCAGCATTCACATGTATAAGTTAACAAAATGAGTTTCCACAAAATAATATCGTGGCTATGCATTGTAGTTTTTTTTTCTTTACTATATTTCATTTATCAAAATATACTAATTGAGGGTATACAAAATTGATTTTACAGCCTTTAAATAGCTCTAAACACTGTCTTAAAATATTCATGAGGTAGTTAAGTCAGTATTTATTGAGCATCTAGTATGTGCTCAGCACTGCTTAGCACTGAAGATAAAATAGTATATAAAGGAATGACACAAAATTAACTGTTAATAACCTAGAAACTACTTGCTCTGCTCATTAAACAAAATGGGGTAAACTCTTAGTTCAAATATTGATAGTTGGAGCATATTAACTGATTCTAGCATATAGAGAGAACAGAAATCCTACCAACCAAGAGAATTAACCTCTTCTCTCAGCATTTGTTTCCTTACAATAACTATTAAGAAAAATGTGATAAAAAGCATTTGCAAAACAAAAAACCATTGTTACTTGAGAAACTGAAAAATCTCAAGCTTTTTTTTTTTTTATTTCAACAGCTTTTAGAGTAATCCTATGTGTTAATAAAGGAAGCAGAAATGATCAGTAATAAAACACACAATTTTGTCTGACCCCATAAGAATGGCCTCCTTGATCCAGTCATCATCATTCTGATCTCATACTCCAAGGTACAGGCTACATTCCTTCCTTCCACTGGTCTTCCCTCTTCCCTAAGAGGTTGGCCCTGTTGACGGTAGAGAGTATTTTCTCAGATAACTGCCACCGATCCCTCTCATCTCTTTCTCCTAAGTTGTTTTGGTTTTTGGTGAAGAACAAATAGACACTAGTTCCTAGGGCTTCCTGCCTACTTCTGGTAAAGGAATGCTGGGCATTTATATCAACATCCAAGGTGCAAGACAGAGATTGGTTTATCTTTGTAAATACGTGTTACCATGTCATTACTAAGGCTTGGGAAACTAATGTTGGAAGACCTAGACTGCTCATAAAAGTTATCTTTCAATTTTTTAAATCCTTTAAATAGAATTTTTTTCTATTTTCATGGGATTGAAAAGTATATTTACTAGACTTATTAGGGCATGATATTTTCTCCTGTCTCTAGAAGCATTCATTTTTATTAAGGATTATCATTGATCCTGTTTGCAATTGAAATACACTTGCCAAAGCAAATGATAAAGGTCAAATAGTGAAGGAGTACCTTCTATATGATTTATTTCTTAGGTTCTTGAATTTTGTGGCTAAAAATCAGTATTTGGGCTTATCAGTTTAGAACATGTTTTATAGGATGAAGTTATATTTATCAAAATTGGGACTGTAGGCTGAACTGGTGTTACGGCATTTTTAAATTATTTTTAATTGAAAGATAATTGCTTTACAATATTGTGTTGGTTTCTGCCATACATCAATATGAGTCAGCCATAGGTTCATTGGTACCATCCCTCTTGAACCTCCCTCCTACCCCCCACCCCTTCCCA
>SJYV01021150.1:96225-178743 GCA_006410875.1 Neotragus pygmaeus
CCACCCCTCTAGGTTGTGACAGAGCCCCAGTTTGAGTTCCCTGAGTCATACAGCAAATTTCCATTATAATGATATTTTTAAAACCTGTCGGTCAGTTGGAATGAGGCTTATGCCCTCTCTGTGCACATACAAAGAAATGTGCAACAGTGTTAAGACTTACGGCCAACTATGAAAGAGTTTAGCCTAATATGAACAATGACTTTTCTCAGAGTATTAGTGATGAAGGGAAAAAAAAATCTAAAGCGGTAGACACTACTTTTCTTTTGAAAAACAATTTTTTTAAAAATGAGATGAAACATCTCAAGAATGAAATTTAGTAATAGGAAAAACATCCTTTAAAAAATCCTAAAAAGAACTTACTGATGCTGTTTCTGTATATACACTCATATCCAGACACACGTACATTATAAATTATATGTGTGTGTGAAGAATACAGTTTACATCTGAAAATCTGCCCCACAGGAAGAACTCCCACTGTTGTTTCCTAATTGTACTGGACTATCTCAGTCTCTGATTGAGTGTCTAGGAATATGCTCTCACACGAGGGATGTTTGTTTGGTTAGCTTTCCAGTCTTAATTTCTTACTTCTTTAGAAGTAACAGAAACAATGAGAAAAAGAAGTTATGCCAGTTTGTGGTGCCACTGCTGGTGTGAAATAAAAATTCTTTCCAATTAAAGGACTTCTCCAGCTTACTAACTTGTTCCAGGCTTCCAGCTGCCTTTTAGTTATTTAACTGCTAAATGTTTGGTGAATAGTTTCCTTTTTAAAAAACAAAAAAAAAAAAAAAAAATATCTCCTTCATTAGATTAAGCACAAAACAGCTGCTCCCACCAAAAACAATCAGCTTTGAGAAAACATTTTTCCCCACATGCTTGAACAGATGATAGTTTTTTATGCAGAGATGTAAGTTCACCAGAGAATGCCTATTCAGGATTAAGTGGTTCAAAAATAAGCAATTTCCAGTTTTCCTTCCAGCTATAAAAATTGATGGGACCCCAAGCAATAATGAGTGACTATAAGAACAGAGTACTTCAGGATGGACCTCTTTCTCTGTAAGATTATTTTAACTCTCCAGCATACCTGGGAGTCTTCTAAAGTAACTTGACATCTTCCAGCCATCTCCCTTCCAGCAGCCTTTATCTCCTGGCACTGGGCCAGGAGATAAAGAGTCAATTTTCACAATACAAGAGTCACAATACACAATACAAGAGTCAGTTTTCACTTTCTCTACAAATGGGTGGTATTCTCTCCTCCATATACACACTTGCCACACACAGAGAGCAAGTGATCTGATTTCTAGAAGTTGAATGCATGTTTTACAATCTTAATAGATTGATTCAACCAACATTTTTTGAATGCCAACCATGTGTTAGAGACTCTTAGGTCTTGGAAATACAGAGGGAAATAAGTAATCCTTGCCTTTAATGGTTTAGAAAGATGACTTTAAATACCTTCACTGCTTGTCTAAGGCAGCAGGTTTAACCAGGGTTGGGAGGGCTGGGGTGGGTAGAAAAGCAGCATACAATATTTTCAGTCATATTTCTTTGAGGATACATAAGATTCTTATTACCTTCCATGCACTTTATTGCCTCCTTGTCTTTTTTTTTTTAATTATTTTGCTTCCGCTTAGAAGCCCATTCTCTCTTTTCCACTCTCAAATCCCAGATCAAAGGTTATCGCTTGCTTAGTTTTTCCTAACACCTTCAGTTTTACAACTGTCTCCTTGTTTTATACCTGCTATAGTTCCTAGCATATTGCCTTGTAGTTACACTAATTTTATGAAAAGAGCTTTAAAATTTCCTGGTTCATAATAAGCTCTCAGTAAATGTTTCTTTGAGACGGACAGGTAGATCTGTGTGTTTATCACATTGTCTAAATTCTGCTTTCCTGAAAGAATAGGCAAGGTGGTGTGTTAATGTTGTTGGTTCTGTGTATCATCATTTTTATCCTTTTGTTCAGCAGAGTGTACTTGATTGTTGAATTGGTGTGTTGAAAACTAAGGAAAATAAAAAACATGCCTTGATCCACATATTACCCTTAGGAAGCTTGTGATACTTACCACCTTCTTTTTTGTAATGCAAATATATACCCAGAATAACTGTATTTTCTTTATTGTAATTCCTCAAGAATATTTAGATGGAGAACTTTTAGAATAATGTCCCCAAATGACTGCTCTCATAAATCCTCAAAATGGATGTTTCTGTTTCACAAAATAAAGATAAAAGAGTAATAACCTCTAAGGAAATCCTTCATCTACAAAGCCTTGTATACACACTAGACTATTTCAGAAATGTACTCTTGACTGTGATTAGAGGAATGGTGATCTGTATATTTAAATATGTCATGATTATTTAGCAGATGGGGGGAAAGTCATAGATAGTGATTACTAGTAAATAAGAGTTTTTATTAGCTTATTCAAAAAAGTGGTTTCCAAATGCAAATAAACCAAAGTACCTATTTATGGAAATGGCAGCAAGATTTAAGGAGCACTGAAATGTTTAAGGTGTTACTGTTTTTTATCACAGATCTGAATTAATGTTTAAAGATTTGTATACCCTATGCCTACCTCAGCATCTTATCTCCTTTAAATGCAACAGTGAGAGCTTTAAAAAAATAAATAAAGTAGACCACAACAGCTAGAAGACTTGCAAAGTCATGCTGTAGTGTTGGATATGCTGATTTTATACTTCATACTGTTACCACATCATCACAACTAACTTTAGCTACTAATGTCAATAATGATGACAATGATAGCTCGTTTTATTTGTATACTTTTAGGATGTTGCAAGCCATTCACTTACCTGTCTTTGATGCTCACAATGATCATGCCAGTAAATTTCCTTAGAAAAATTCAAAAGTAGAAAACTTTCATTTACAGGAAGCTGTCCATCCCCATGTGATATATAATAATGAAAAAATCGAAATATGAGTGCCAAACTTTATCAGGTAGTTCAATAAATATGATCAGTCCACATGCTACATAGTTAAAAGTATTCATATAGAGTCTATATTTCAAAACGGAAAAACCCTTGTGTTATTCCGGTAGGAGAAAAAAAAGAAAAATATGTCACTGTATTTATACTTCTATTACAACTATGGAAACATTTCTGTGTATTTGGACAAGGCCTCAGTGGTAACATAGTCATATATAAAGTTTGTTGTGATGGCATAGCACAGCAGTAAAATGTTTGAATTATTTTAGATTTTCAGTAACACTGTATTGTTCATTATAATATATACATGTTTAATACTTTAATAAATGTATGTGCTTATAATAATTAATATTTGCTAAATGTATATATTATTATAAAATAATGCATTTCTTTAGGGTAAGACATTTTCCAAAAGATGCTTGTAGGTTCCTTTTCAACAGAATGTGATTCTCACCCTCCCCACACCCTCCTTGTACATCTGGATCACCAGGGGTGATTTCAAAGAATTCTACTGCCCAGGCTGTACCCCAAGAGATGAGTTCTTTACTGATCTTGGTTAGGGCCCAGACATTGGTTGGTTTGTTGGCTTGTTTGTTTTGTGCAGCTTGGATTGGTAACAACTAAAACAATTATGATACACAACTCTAATTTTATTATTAAATTCCTTGAATTTTCATCTTTAGCATACATAAGATTTTCATAATTAAGAATACTATTTGGATGAAGATTGGTCTTTTTAAGGAATCATGAGTATAAAGTATTTTTATGCTATTAGAATGACAAAGATTTAAAAATAATGATAAAACACAGTGTTGGTGAGAAAAATGAGTACTACCTACATTGTTTATAGAAATATAAATGGAATGCATATTGATCAGCTACACTGGAGGGCAGGCTGACAATGTGTATCCAGAGCTTTAAAAAATATATAAACCTTTTGTCCCTGGAACTCTACTTTTAAGAATTTTTCCTTAGAAAACAATTGAGCATATTAGCAAAGATGAGTAAATAAGAATGTTTATCATAGTGTTGTTTAAAATAGTTAAAGATTGTAAACTATCAAAATATCCACAACTGTGGATTGAATAAATTATGGTATATCCATACATGGATACTAGTAAAATAGATCTATAGTTAACATGAAAGAATAGTAACAATGTATTGATAAATGAAAAGTTACAAGACAATGATTTTGTTTTTGTTTAAAATATATGTAACATATATATGTGTGTGTGTGTGTATGTGTCTGCATATGTAATATGTACATACAGGTGGAAAAGCCCAGAAAACTATACACTAAAATATTAATAGTTATATCTACATAGGTACTTTTTATTTTCTGTTTTGTATTCTCATGCATATTCTATTTGTTTTTTCCCTTAAAAGAAAATACTAGTAATATAAAGACCAAAGACTACTAATAAAGACCCCCCAAAATTTTTTAATGTAAAAATATATTTTGAAAAATGAGGCCTTGTTACTTTTTTCTAACCAAATGAATGGACTACAACATAGCTTCCCCCATTTTCACTTTGTCCTGCTATGAAAAACAAGATATTTGACAGAACAGCTGTTTCTTAAAGTGCTAAACTTCTCCAGCATATTTATGTTCAAAGTAGATTAAGAAGTATGAAGTTGAACTTGTTTCATTAACATGTCAGATCATCTCTAATTACAATTAATCTGGTTAGCCTCTACAAAGATGGCATGTAATATATTCATCAAAATGTATCTCAATGTATTTTTATAGAGAAGTCTTCCTTAACCTCTGTAATTAATAAGTGGGTTTTTTTCACCTTTCTTTCAGGCGGTTCAGGACCATCCTCCTCCATAGCCATAGCTGGTATCAGCCACCCTGCCATCACAAAGACAACATCTGTTCTTCAAGACGGCGTCATAGTCACCACCGCAGCTGGAAACCCACTGCAGAGTCAGCTGCCCATTGGGAGTGATTTTCCTTTTGTTGGCCAGGAGCACGCACTTCATTTTCCATCCAACAGCACTTCAAACAACCATCTTCCACACCCCTTGAACCCCAGCCTCCTCAGTTCTCTACCTATCTCTTTGCCAGTGAATCAACAGCATCTCCTAAACCAGAATCTATTAAATATCCTCCAGCCTTCAGCAGGAGAAGGCAAGTCTGAGATCAACCTCCACCCTTTAGGTTTTCTCAACCCGAATGTAAACGCTGCTTTAGCTTTTCTCTCCGGTGACATGGATGGGCAGGTATTGCAGCCTGTTCACTTTCAACTCTTAGCAGCCCTGCTTCAGAATCAAGCCCACACAGCTGCCATGCTTCCCCTGCCATCTTTCAATCTGGCCATCTCAGATCTTTTGCAACAGCAAAATACCCCCTTACCCTCATTAACACAGATACCAGCCCCACCAGACCATTTGCCAAGCAATCAGTCAGAGAACAGCCGAGCTGAGACCCTTTTAACCAATCCCCTGGGGAACCCTTTACCAAGCTTTGCAGGCAGTGACACTACTTTTAACCCCCTCTTCCTCCCAGCTGTCACTGGGGCCTCAGGATTAATGGCCTTGAATCCCCAGCTGTTGGGAGGTGTCCTGAACTCGGCATCGGCCAACACCGCTAATCATCCAGAGGTTTCCATAGCAACTTCTTCCCAGGCAACCACTACCACAACCACTACATCATCAGCAGTGGCAGCACTGACTGTCTCAACACTTGGTGGGACAGCAGTGGTGTCAATGGCAGAAACATTGCTGAATATATCTAATAATGCTGGGAATACACCTGGTCCAGCTAAACTCAACAGTAACTCTGTGGTGCCACAGCTACTTAACCCTCTACTGGGGACAGGTCTGCTTGGTAAGTTAAATTTTTTCACAAATTTTTACAAAAGAAACGTTTTTCTAATTCTATTTTCTCCTTAAAAAAAAAAAAAACCTCCATTTTGTCACACTATTTTTAAAAATGTTTTTGTTATGTCACAGCTTGCTTAAGGAAGAACTAAATATAACAACACCCACACACAACCATAGTTATACAAACATGAAAATGACTTTTTCCTTTTCCCCTATTCTAGAAATACTAAATGTCATTTTAATCTGCCTTCTCTTCTAATTCTGATGCCACCTAAACCTAACCTACTCATCATTCTCTTAAGCCAAGTAGTGTCTTATTTTTCAAATAATTAAAGCACAGGTACACCTTAAAAATAACATTTATTTAAATTTTAGTTGATGTGGCATCACAGGGTTAGTATGAGCAGCTGCACTGTGGATGAAAACAGTTTGAGGAAGTGCTTTTCCAGGTGATCCCTAAATTAATGAAACTAAATGCTTATCCAGCAAAATAAGAAACAAGACATAAAAACATTCAAAGTTAATGCTTGCCCAAGTTCAAGGAAACAAATAGCTACTGCTCGGTTTTCTCAAACAGTATTATTCTTTAGAACTTTGTGGCTTAAAAACAAAATCCTTTATGTAGATTATCTTATCTCAAAAAATTAATAAAATCATGTCAAGTATATTCAGCTATTTGATGCAGGTAATTGTAGTATAGAGATGGTGCCCATAAAGTCTGGAAACATAGCAAATGTACATGATATTGTCAAGGGCATCTTCAATAGCTAAAAAAATAATATGTTTCTAGTTTTCGTAAGCACTTTTATAAAATAGTTTAATTAGTCCTGTTTGGCAATCAAATTAGTGTAGTAAAGAACCTAAAAAGCACTACAGATTTCAAGTCATAGGACAATTTCTATGACATTATCCTCAAAATAAGGTCAATGTAATTTCAAAACAAGTTAATTTTGAAGTTCGAATGTAACTTTGGTATTAACTATCCGATCTGATTATATAACATTTATTTTTTATGACTGACAGTGAATTTTTCTACATTAATAGTTTTTTTTACAATTTTAATGTTAGGTAACCAAAATACCAAATACATAATTTATGTAAAAACAAAATGTATATTAAAACAAAGACAAAATGCATATTAATACATATTTCTAAACCAAATTTAATTTGATTTGGTGGTAGTTATTATTATGGCTTGAGAACTAAGTTTTGTAAACTGGCCTGGTCAGGCCCACGTATTTTAACTATCTTATGATTGCTAAAGCATTTAGGGCTAATTTTAACCTTTAATTGTGGTTGCTTTAACAAAAATGGCTTCAAGGAATTCTATGACACTGAAGATCAATATATAAGGATTGGCTAATGGATAGACCAAAGACTAGTCTCTCCATGATATGAAATCAAGACACTAATTATGAAAGATAAAATTAGTCTTTCTTACCACTTAGTAAGACTTTGAGGAGAAAAAGAGAAAAGAGTTACCATGTAAGTCTAGTTTTTAGTTTTTTTAGAAATCCTCAAGAAAGATAGGCATAAGACCTCCAAAGAATCACATTGACTTATATTTTATATTTTTCATACTATAGGTGACATGCCCTCAATAAACAGTACTTTGAATAACCATCAACTGACTCATCTACAGTCGCTGTTAAACAACAATCAGATGTTTCCTCCAAATCAGCAGCAGCAGCAACTTCTTCACGGGTACCAGAATCTCCAGGCATTTCAAGGACAGTCCACAATTCCTTGCCCAGCTAACAATAACCCCATGGCTTGTCTCTTTCAGAACTTCCAGGTACTCTCCTTTCCTGGGTTACTTTAGTAGAAAACAATATTTACTACTTGTTTTGCTAAATCGGAAGAAACAGACAAAAGAAGGTGATTATGTACCTTTTCACCTCTACTTACTATTATTCCTCAGTAATGAATGTCGTTAATGTTTCAGTGTTTTTGTTTGAGCATTTTATTTTGTCTGAAGCATCTCAGTAGTCCTTTAGAAGTTGTTATTAAAAACTGATCATGTTACCCTCTTTAACTCTTTAGTGGTTTCCCATTGCTCCCAGGGCTTCCCTGGTGACTCAGTGGTAAAGAATTCAGGAGACTGGGGTTCCATCCCTGGGTCAACAAGATACCCTGGAAAAGGAAATGGCAACCCACTCCTGTATTCTTGCAGGAAATCCCATGGACAGAGGAGCCTGGTGGGCTGTAGTCCATGGGGTCGCAAACAGAGTTGGATACAACTCAGCAGCTAAACAACAACATTGCTCCCATGATTAAAATCCACATCCTTAACCACCTCATGTGAAGAGCTGACTCATTGGAAAAGACTCTGATGCTGGGAGCGATTGGGGGCAGGAGGAGAAGGGGACAACAGAGAATGAGATGGCTGGATGGCATCACTGACTCGATGGACATGAGTCTGAGTGAACTCCGGGAGTTGGTGATGGACAGGAAGGCCTGGTGTGCTACAATTAAGGGGGTCGCAAAGAGTTGGACACGACTGAGCGACTGAACTGAACTGAACTAACATGTTTACCCTGCCTCACTCTCCAGCACCAGCTCACACCACTCTCTCCCTGGCTTCGACCACTTGGTCTTCTTTTAGTTCTAAAAACAAATAAATTCCTGATAGATTAAAGAGCTGGATGGAAAGAGGAACATTAAATAAATACATGAAGAAAATACCAAAGATTTAAAATTAATCTTAGGGTAGAAAAGACTCTTTCAGCAAGACACAAAACCAAGGAGTCAAAAAGAAAAGAGGTAACAGAATTGAATACTTCAAACTTTAAATCTGTACAATTAAAGATATTCTAAATAAAGCTGAAGACAGGTGGTAACCTGGTAGAAGTTACTGGGTTGGCCAGAAAGTTTGTCCATTGGCCACATAGAAACAAACTTTTGACCAACCTAATACATGCATAATAATAGCAAGTAATTGCCATTCATAATATTTTAAAAGCTCCTACAAATTAGGAAGAAAAAAGAATCAATTAGAAAAATGAGCAATAGAAATGAATAGACATTTCAGAAAATTAAATAATAATTAGTAATAAACATGAATAATCAGAATTATACAAAGTACAACATTACTATGTCCATCAGATAGATGATATCCTTTGCTAACAGAGGAGTGGGGAACTGGATTCTTTCAGATATTATTGTTGGTCTGATTATATGCTGACATAGTCCTTTTAGAGGGTAATTGATAGTTTATCAATTTTATACACACACACACATATATGTCTATATATGTGTGTGTCCTTTGACTCACAAGTTTAACTTTTATATTTTGGAGAAATCAAGGCACAATCTAGAGTGTTTTGTTGCAATTTGATTTGTGGTGTCAAAAATTAGAAACTGATCATGTTACCCTCTTAAGCAACCATCAGTAGGAAAATAGTTAATTATTGAGTATGTTTTGCTATCTTCATCTATAGTTTTGAAGATTAGGTAGGTTTATATAATCTGATATAGAAAGATCCACAAGATTACAGAACTCCAACACTGTTATATTATAGAACAGTACTAAAATATAATACCACTTATAAAAAAAAGAGAAATGAGACAAGGGGAAAGGAAGGTGTGAAAGAAAGAAGGGAAACTAGATGTACGTGTACACACTTAAGGTATTAAAAACAAGTCTATGAGGATGTATTTGAACACTGATCACTTTTGAGAAAGAAATGGAATCAGAGTGGGATACAAAAGTATAGATTTGGGTGGGAAAGTGATGAAGGAAGCTTTTCTCTTTTGGACAATGAAAAAATACTCATATAATAAAATAATTTAGAAGGGAAGAATAAGCTCTCAACCATGCCATTGAGTAAATAAGTAGGTAAAGCCTGAAGGGAATCCATTAGATTTAGCAGTTAGAACATCATTAGCTTGGTAGAATGCAGTTTTTGTGGAGTTGTGGGAGCAGGAGCCAGATTGTAATGGATGGAAGCGTGAAAAATAAATTAGAGTTTGAATTACTCTTTTAAAAACTTTTTAAAACCTAACTACAAAGAACATAACAGAAATAAAATAGTGCCTCATGGCAGGCATAGGTTGAATGCAAACTTTTATTGATAAAATATGGAAGCCATGCATATAGTTGAATGCTAAAGAAAAGAGACCCAAAAAAAAGTAGAAGAGATTGAACATAAAGAAGAGAAGGGCTAATAGATAAGACAAGATCCCTGAGGAAAGGCTTGGTAACCAGAGTGTAAACAGAGGACTTACTCTTAGAGAGCAGAGGGAGCGCCTCTTACACTGGGAAGAAGGACAGGATCAGGGACACGTTGTTGCAGGGAACTGTGTGCTGCCAGAAAGCAGGGAGTGGCTGAGTATAAGAATAATGAGAATTCCTAACCTATAAACTGGATTATCTCTGTTCAGTTCAGTTCAGTTCAGTCACTCAGTCGTGTCCAACTCTTTGCGACCCCATGAATCGCAGCACGCCAGGCCTCCCTGTCCATCACCAACTCCCGGAGTTCACTCAGACTCACATCCATCGAGTCAGTAATGCCATCCAGCCATCTCATCCTCAGTCGTCCCCTTCTCCTCCTGCCCCCAATTGCTCCCAGCATCAGAGTCCTTTCCAATGAGTCACCTCTTTGCATGAGGTGGCCAAAGTACTGGAGTTTCAGCTTTAGCATCATTCCTTCCAAAGAAATCCCAGGGCTGATCTCCTTCAGAATGGACTGGTTGCATCTCCTTGCAGTCCAAGGGACTCTCAAGAGTCTTCTCCAGCACCACAGTTCAAAAGCATCAATTCTTCGGCACTCAGCCTTCTTCACAGCCCAACTCTCACATCCATACGTGACCACTGGAAAAACCATAGCCTTGACTAGACGGACCTTTGTTGGCAAAATAATGTGTCTGTTAAGTAGAGTCAAATACTAAGAGTAATGTGGGAAATAGTATAGCAGCTGGCTTGAGGAAGTGGATAAAATCTGAATAGTTGTGACGGAGAGTGATACCTAACCAGAGGATCATAGGATTGATGGGAATACAAACCCCCAGCTGAGATTGGAAGCCATAAGTTCCTATGGATAGATACTCAGCATCCTCACTGCGCATATAGATACAGAAGGCAGGGAGCTAAATTGACCCAAGATTAAGATTTTTATCTAGTAGGTGTAGATAAGGGGAGAATGGCAGGAAAATGGTTATGTTGCTGATGGATCCCAGGTTCTGGTTTAGCAGGAAAAGATGTAAAGACAGGAAGTAAGTGATCGTGGGTCAGTGAAGCCCAGGGTGGGGAACAGGAAATCCAAAGTATCAAGGTTCTGGAGAGCAATTCTTAGCTGTAGTTGGTGAAACTAGAAAAACCCGTGGACTTTTTCAGCGTGCACTCATCATTCCCATGATGAGTGTTGATACTCTTCACTGGCCATTTCCTCCCATCACCTCTTCCCAATGAAGCATCACCTCCGAGGTCACTGTTGTCACTGTTGACAGCATGGGAATGTCCCTCAGGCAGTGACCCAGTAAGGTTGAAGAGCTGATGTTACTACCCTATCTAAAGACTTCAAAAATTCAGTGTCATCTCAGAAATAGTTTGGGGACCTCCCAGGTGGTACTTGTGGTAAAGAATCCTCCTGTCAATGCAGGAAATGCAAGGGTCACGGGTTCGATCCCTGGGTCAGAAAGATCCTCTGGAGTAGGAAGTGGTAACCAAGTCTAGCATTCTTGCCTGGAAAATCCCATAGACAGAGGAGCCTGGCAGGATACGCTCTGTGGGGTCACAAAGAGTCAGACATGACTGAGCACAACTCAACAGAAATAGTTTCATTGTTAAGAGAGGGGTGTGTATATATATGTATTTTTTTTGTTTTCTATTTCACTTAATTCAGTAGAAATATCAATGAGTTAGAGATCATTTTTAAACCTGTTTCGCTTTTTAATGTGAGCAATGCTGGTGACAGGCTTGTTTCTCTCTCTGAATTCCAAGTTGAAAACCTGTAATGACACTAAAAACATGAAATCATCGCCTGGAAACCTTTTGTGTCCAACCACCTCAACTGTAATTTTTCTAGAGAATGTTTAGTAATATGTTTTTTTTTTGAAAATCTGTTATATGATTCCAATCAAAGAAACGTACCCAAGTATAATCAAGACATGTCTTTCTATACAGAGTGACTTCTAATTTCATTTTTGAGTCTTATTCTCTCTTTATATGGCCTTCCTTGTTATAGTCATTGGTCTTCTGGTAAATCTTAAAATTACAGTCTTTCTCTTTAAGGACTTAAATTTTTTTTCTCTTTCTCTGTCTCACTGCTTCCTGTCTATTTCTTTAAGGTGAGAATGCAGGAAGATGCAGCTCTCCTAAACAAAAGAATAAGCACTCAGCCGGGGCTCACAACACTTCCTGAACATCCAAACACTACACTTCCACCTTTCCAAGACACCTCTTGTGAGTTGCAGTCACGGATTGACCCATCTCTAGGTCAGCAGATGAAGGATGGCCTCATCGTGGGGGGCCAAGGCGATGCTTCCGTAGATGCCATTTACAAAGCAGTCGTGGATGCAGCCAGCAAAGGAATGCAGGTTGTCATCACCACTGCTGTCAACAGTACGACTCAGATCAGCCCCATTCCAGCTCTGAGCGCCATGAGTGCCTTCACTGCTTCCATCGGTGACCCGTTAAGTCTCCCCAGTGCTGTCAGTGCAGTCATTCATGGACGAAACATAGGCAGTGTGGATCATGATGGGCGGCTGAGGAGTGCCAGAGGGGTTCGGCTCCCCAGCAGTCTGGACCACGGGAAGAACTCCAGCGAAGGAGATGGCTTTGAATATTTCAAGTCAGCAGGTTGCCACACATCTAAGAAACAGTGGGATGGGGAGCAAAGCCCTGGAGGGGAGCGAAACAGGTGGAAGTGTGAGGAATTTTTAGATCATCCAGGCCACATCCACAATAGTCCTTGTCACGAAAGGCCCAACAATGTCTCTACACTGCCATTTCTGCCTGGGGAACAGCACCCACTACTGTTACCACCAAGAAACTGTCAAGGGGATAAGATTTTGGAGGAGAATTTCAGGTATAATAATTACAAAAGAACTATGATGAGTTTTAAGGAGAGACTAGAGAACACTGTGGAAAGATGTGCACACATTAACGGGAACAGATCTCGGCAGAGTCGGGGCTTTGGAGAGCTGCTGAGCACCACAAAGCAAGACTTTGTCCTAGAGGAGCAATCTCCAAGCTCCTCCAATAGTTTGGAGAGTTCTCTGGTCAGAGACTACATCCATTACAATGGAGACTTTAATGCCAAAAACATTAACGGGTGTGTACCTAGCCCTTCAGATGCTAAAAGCATTAGTAGTGAAGATGACCTAAGGAACCCAGACTCCCCCTCTTCAAATGAATTGATCCCTTATAGGCCAAGGACGTTCAACGTTGGCGACTTGGTCTGGGGCCAAATCAAAGGACTGACTTCCTGGCCTGGAAAATTAGTCAGAGAAGACGACGTTCACAGTTCTTGTCAACAAAGCCCCGAGGAAGGGAAGGTATACCAATCTTTATCCATTGTCAAATACTAACCTTTGTTCAGATGTCAGTTCTTATTTTCTGTTATCATCACTTTGGATTCTTCATGACTCATTGGGGTCTCACAAACTTCTGGAGCATAAAATGAAGAGGGGATGGTTGTAGTCACCAAAATGTCATACCGTCAAGGGGTGAGTTGTAAAGCATTTGTAGATCCCACTAGGGTTCAGCATGGCTCTGACCCAGGAACTAGATTTCCAGAATTTGGTTAACTTGGCCTTTCTTCCTTGCATGTGCCTAGTTCTTCATTCATACAGAGAATGAAGGCAAGTAACGATGGGGGGAGAAAAATCTGGCGGTTGTTGGAACCCAGCAGTGTGGCAGGGGTCCTCCCAGGCAACAGAAAGCACCTGGGGATTGGAACTCTCCCATGTGCTGATGTGTGATACACAAAATTGAGGAGAAGCTAAAACTGGGGTGGAGTTGCAGCCATTTCTGGAAGCAGGGGGTAACATCTGAGTTTAAAATGGTGTCTCCTTTCAGGAAAAGTTCTGGGTCTTTGAAACATATGGAACTGTTTAACCCTATAGTCTGGTTCTACTTAACACAATCTGATCACATAAATTAAATGAAAACTTCTCCATGAAACTACCATTCAATTTAGAAGAAATTAGTAAGGGTATTCTGAGCTTTCCCCCTCCCCACAATTGGTAGAATTGACTCACTAGGCAAGAAATATGCAGAATATTCAAAGTAGATAGAAAATTTTATATCTGAGCAGGAGATGAAAATAATGCACATTCCCTACATCGGATGAAGAAACATGTAATTTTTCATCTCCTTAGGAAATAAAAATTCCTTTTACAGATATATATTATTCTCTTAAAGATTATATAAAGCTATTTCAACTCTGCTCAAACCTCCACTGGCATTTAGGTTTAATGGCAAAGGAAACCAGAAGCATTTTGCCAGCACAATAAAAGGATTATCTTTCTCCAAATGACCGGGAGGTCCTTAAAACCATTGCTTGTAATGCCTAATATATACTTGTCAGGATACACTTTCAGCATAATGTTTCTACCTTTGATAAGAAAATGAATTCCACATTCCTATTCATAAAACATTTTACTCTCTAATCTCTCCAAGACCAGACAAACATTCTTTGGCTTGATAAACCTAAATATTTTTGACAGTTTATTCAAGAAATAATTAGAAACAGCAAAATTGGGCTTTTATTATATAAATGGACTTGCTACAAATACAAGATATAGACATTGAACTGTTTTATAATCTGTGCAAATAAAACCAAGTCTTTTTTATGTGCCACTTTGTATAAAAAAAAAAAAAAACTTAACTAACAAAAAGATTAGGGCTTTACTTCCCNGTTTCTCCATTTGGGAGAAAAAAAATGAAAGAAATATGGATGTAATAACAATGGTTTGAGGACACAAATACCCACCAGTGAAACATAGTCCTGAACTTTCCCACCCCAGGTCCTTGCCTATTTTATATCTTCTGTCAAATCTCATCCTTCCCATATTTCAGGGGCTATCTGAAATGTCATGTCCTCTCTGGAGCCTAATGGAGAATCACTTTCTTTAACTTGAACCTCCGTTAAGTATTTCTGCCTCTCTGTGCCTCTCAATTCATTGTACTTGCTTCACTCTCCATTTTTATGTTGTAATCTTTCTGAAGAAAAACACAGTCTCTCTCCTTTTAAAATTTGTGCTTGTTTGTTTCTTTTTGGCTGCACTGGGTCTTCATTGCTGCACACGGACTTCCTCTAGTTGCAGCGAGTGGGGGCTACTCTGTGTTGTGGTGTGTGGGCTTCTTACTGCGGCAGCTTCTCTCGTTGCAGGGCACAGGCTTTAGGTGCACAGGCTTCCATAGTTGCAACCCTCAGGCCTAGAGCTTGAGCTCAGTACTTAAGGCCCATGGGCTCAGTTGTTCCAAGGAATGTAGAGTCTTCTCAGACCTGGGATCGAACCCATGTCCCCTGCATTGGTAGACAGATTCTTATCTACTGCAACACCAGGGAAGTCCCAAAAGACAGTCTCTTAATCAGATTTGTATTTCCCCAATAATTCTCTCACAAGTCTTACAAATAATTGGCACTCAGTAAATACGTGTGGAATTAAGTGGTACCTCACCCAAACGCCTGAGTTAAAACTAGATCCCCTCTCTTATCCAAATTAGCCCATATTTACTCTAATCCACCTACTTTATGCTGGAGGTTCATAGTTCAATCATTTCCCATCATTTGCCTGAAACTAAACTCCTAAATTAAATTGAGCAAATGAGTCAGCTAGTTTTTTAAAGGTCNAAAAAAAAAAAAATCATTATCTGAGTCCAAAAAACATTTTTTTAACTTTATTTGAATAATCAGCTGGCTTTCAATCACTATAAAATGAAAGTGTTTCACAAAATCCAGGTCATTTTTCCTTGTTATTGACACTAGATTAATTCCTAACAGCGAGCATAAAGTTGTTTATGTAAATTCAAATATCCCCTCACCAATTGGCTGACATTGTAATTTTGCATTCTTACAACTTTGATATCAAAATCTTGATTAAAAAATACACTAAAAATACTTTTAGTAAATCAGAGAAAGTAATTGAAAGCATACATTTAGAGGTAAAAAACTAAAAATTTATAATGAAATATTAATGATAACACATGAAATATTTACCTGTCATTAAAAAGCAAAGTATATCAGTCTTAAAAGCTCTAGGGCACTTAACATTTTAAAATATCTCTGGTCTTTTCAGGACAGCTCACTTTTGCACATAAAAAGCAAAGTGCTACTTCACAACCCCTTTTTTTCCTCCTATAGTTCACAAACCAAAGGAAGGTCTTCCTTATTAATGATGCCCAGCTAGTCAAACACCATTCTCAATTTATAACACTAGAAAAGGTGAAATTTCAAAAACAGGTCTCTCTGACTTCAGCTAAATATCCTTTGCCTGATGTCTTGGTAATCCTGGTTCATCTAGAAAAGATTAAACTGTGGTTAATTCCTGTGTAAGACAAAGCATGATCTATCTGAAAAGATTTCCTGTAAAACATATTTTACATTAAAATTGATTTAAAACTGTGAACCAATTATGATGAAAATTTCATTTACATTGAACATCTTAGTTCTCACAGTGTTGGATACATAAAGCCTTGTGCATTTATTTATAACCAGACTTCTGCTTTTAAAAAGGTAAGCAGTACATTAGGTTTTCTTCCATATACTGTGGCAGTGCCTGACATTTTAATAAAGTCAAGAGAGAAAGACAGAGACTGACTTCATGAACAATTTGTTTATTATAGTAAAATCTTATTAATTCCATCTTGCTAATGTGGAATGTGGACCATTTTCCCCATTAATTCTCTCTGTAGTATCTCAGAAGAATCAGTTTGCAGAAAAATTTTCTTACACATAATCATTTAAAACCTTTTTAGCCTCTCCATTTTTCATACTAGTATTCTGTGTTCACCTGAGTAAATTAATCCAAGATGCTGTCAGACCCTACCAGATAGCATCTATGTTAATTCAAATGTTAGAACAGGTTTATTATCTCCTCCCACTCCCGATATCTCACAAACCTATCATTTATTTTTTGTTAATATCTTTGTTCTCAACAAGTCACTTCGAATTCTTTTTGGAAGCAGAGAAGAAAAAATCTGGGAAAGATTGAGGGCACGAGGAGAAGGGGGCGACAGAGGACGAGATGGTTGGATGGCATCACCAACTCAATGGACATGAGGTTCAGCAAACTCCGGGACATAGTGAAGGACAGGAAAGCCTAGCATGCTGCAGTCCAACACAGGTCACAAAGAGTCAGTCACGACTGAGCAACTGAACAACAAAAACGAGAAAAAATATAATTGCCATGATTACAGGTAACTTAATTCAGAATAAGCTGGACACCTCTCATGTCTCTGGACTGATAGGTCAGGGCTGTGAATGGAGCAGGGACTGAGATCTCAAGTTGTCCATAACCTGATACTTTAGCTAACTGTTTGTCATGAATGCAAATGACTTGGTCAGCTTATGATTTTAAAAGACACTTTTAAATCTTCAGTGGGGTGTTAAATGTAGTAGAATTGCTAATAGTGCATTAGAAATATCCTGCAGTTTCCAAGATTACTTTCTAGGAGATAGGATTTCTAACTATCAAATACTGTGTGAACACAGCAGAAGAGACTAGAGAGAAAGGGCTTCAGACATTCTGATGTGAGCTTAAAAACAGCTCTACCAGTTACCTAAATGGTCCTGAGTGGGTGTATTAATTTCCAGAGCTCCTCAAGTGGGAATATTAGTTCCTACTCAGAATTATGTTAATACTATAAATAGATGGGGCTTTGCTCATAGCTCAGTCAGTGAAGAATCTGTCTGCAATGCAGGAGACCTGGGTTCGATTCCTGAGTCAGGAAGATCCCCTGGAGAGGAAAATGGCAACCCACTCCAGTATTCTTGCCTGGGAAAATCCCATGGACAGAGGAGCCTGGCATTCTACAGTACATGTGGTCGTAAAGGGTCGGACACAACTTCGTGAATGAACCATCCACCACCATAAATAGATGATACACAAAAGAGGCTCAGTAAAAATTAACCTCCTCCACTCTGTTCTCTGTATTAAACAACCTTATGAATTTGGATTTCACAATTACAAAATTGTGGTCATTTGACCTTCAATATTGTATACCTATCCATGAATTATCCATAAATAAAGGGCTTATTAACCAAGTTGGGGATTAAAGGAGAGTAATAACATTTAATGAATGGAATAGTTTATAACTATTTTTTATGAATCTCAGGACATTGCATACAAATTGGCATATTTGATTATAAATTAATGTTAACTGTTCATTTTAGGCAGGAGTTCTACTTGGAAAGATCTTAAAGACTTAGTTTGGTGAATAAACTTGAAAGTCCCCCTCTCCTCACTGTTTCTAAAATCTATAAACTCAGACATTCTTCCTCTACCCACCAAAACACTCAACAGTATTAATTAGTAGAGATTTTTAACAGTCTGTGAAAAGTTGGGCTGAATCACCCCTATTTAATATTGTCCTTATACTGAAGCTATGTTACAGCACTGGAAGGATAAAATGTGCCTTAAATAATACCATTCAGGAAGTGGTATCTCCTTACTAATACATTTCCCCCTTGCCTATCAGTTTGTACTAAGAACATCCTAGAAGGTATGTATACTTTTTCTAAAGAAGTGGTGCAGGTTTCTCTCTGAACCTTGAACCCTTTATAGTTTCAGATATAGCAGCCAAGAATAAGACCTCAGTGCTTAGTCAGAGCTGGAGAAATGTACTGCCAGATCTTGGCACAGTATTAAGGAACTCTTGGAGAGGAAAATGGCTTCTGCTGGCATTACACCTATACACTATAATGTACAGACATTTTAACCCTGTGCAACTGTGGGGGAAGATGCTTATCTTTATGTATTTATTTCAATAATTATTTTAAAGCAGAAAAAAATGTTCTTTTTTTCCTAAAACATATTTTGTAATTATCATCTACCATATTTGATCTAGCCTAAAAGTGTTGACTCAAATAATAATCAAAAAAATGAAATTCTTTTTTTTTCTAAGTGGATAATTTTTACTTTTTGAACATTGTCCCATTGGTCTTTGTATTTCCTTGTTCTTATATTCAGTGTGTATTCTGACTGGAGGCAAATTTAGGAAAGAATTTATTTCTGTATTGGCACCAAAATGTTTCTTTTCAATGAAATGTTTGTTGTTGTTGGACAGGTAGAGACATTCCTAATTATCTAGAAAAATTCTATCCAGAAAAATCACCTGGTTAAATGAAGTTTTTAAAAGCAAGGGGTGCTCCTTCTCTAGATTCATTCTTTGACTTTTTTCCACATGGTTATATTTGGCAGGAGGAGATAAAAGTAGCTTTCTGAGTGTTGTTCAAAACAGACAGAACTCATCATTATTAAAACTCATGCCAGATTTATTTTGGGACAGTCACTTTCTGTTTGTCATTCAGTATCACATGCACTCATGTTTTGATGGTATGAGCAAAACCAGAGACAGCTTACAGTGGAATTCTGCAGACGTATAACCAAAGAAGTTGAGCCTGGGAATTAAATTTGGAAGGTGTACCCTTCTGTGTTTAAACACTTTTACTTTGAAGAATATTCTTTCTGGGCCTATCAGTGTAGCTATTTGTATTCTTTGGTACTGTCATTCTCTGTTGAAAGTATTCTTTGTATATTTCCTTTGCCACATATATTTTCTTAACCATTTCTGGAAATGAATTATTTTCTCTATACCCAATCAATATCCACGATATTTGAGCTGCATTTTGACTGGTGGGGTGGCTGGGGCAGTCAATGCTTTGCAGCAACAGAATATTTTTGAAAAAGAAGAATAATTTTTGGAAAGTGATAAACAAGATAAAATCCAGACAAAGGCAGTGCCTGATCAAAATTTGAAAGATAATAAAAAGGAAAAACTAGGTAACACCAAAAATATGAATATTGGGGAAAAGACTAAACTGAGTACAAAGTTGAGGTAAACTTTAGTAATTGTGGAATACTGTGAAGCTTTTTTCCCCCTGAGGAAGATTAAAGATGAAAAGGAGGAGGCCTGTCTCCCTTCCTAGATAACTGAGTCTGGAGTTCTTGAGCTTCTCAATACAGTTGTCATGTGGCTACTAGCAAATGGAATCTCAAGTATGAGGCAAATACATGCTTCTGTTACATGAACTCTTCAACAGTGTATCCTTAAAAGTACAAGTTTATTCAAAACATTTAATTCTGTATGTATTATGGATCTATATAAAATTTGTTGTCACATTTAGAATAGGTTTACTCTAGTCCTGTAGTACAGTTCTCTAGTACTTAAAAATGCTTCTATATGAAGTGAAGATGAAAGGAAAAAAAAAAACCCTCAGATAGTGCCACTGATAAAACTGTGATAATATCAATTGGCTTAGTCCATTTGAAAAAACTGTGGTTCACTTTATGAATTTGTCCTTAAGTATTATTGTTAAATTCATCCTTTCTGTCACAGATGAGTCAACTTTCTACCCCAAATTATTTATCATTAATTCCCATACTTGAAAAAATATTGAAATATTGAACTTAAGTTAGCAGGACTTTTTCAGCTTAAAGATCAAAATAGTTACTACTTAATAAATGTTTGATAATAAACCTAATAAATGCCTCATATTTGCTTTTTGCTTATTGATTTTCCAGGATTTCAGCTCAAGTCACATGTTACCTGTACAAATACTTAGTTAAAATTTGTCCTTAAATTCTTATTTACTCATTTTTTATTCATTTGACAAATATTTTTGACATGTTATGTAGTAGGCACTGTTCAAACCACTTTAAAAATAACTTCTAGTCTTATTCTAAGATATATGTGAAAACATAGGTATAATGTCTTTGTATTTTTCTAATATAAATTTATATGAATATATCACTATTAAAAATGTTTAATGGTCTATGTTCCACCTGAAACAATACATGCCACCAGTGGCACTTTGGGAAAGACTGCATTGGTGTTTATAAAGCACCTTCATACTTAGATAATCCAAGTAGATAATTTCAATGACCCATAAAGATGTGCACAGCTATTTCCATTTGGACCTCAGGAGAGAGGCATTCCTAAAGACACAAACCACAAGCAGTTAAACCAAGGCTCAACCCTGGTCTCCTAACTTTCAGCTTAGTACTCTTTGCATGCTACCATTCCCCAACAATAGGAACTGATGAAGGAACAGGGGCAACTGAGGTCAGCTGCTTTCTCTCTGCTGTGAAATCTGTGATATGGCTGTGCTGTCTTTTGACCTTTGTGTTACAGCTTAGCCTCAGCACTAAGTACCAGCAAAGGAATCACCAAGAGATTTAACCCTGTTTTTGGGGATTGACACCTGAAGGGAGTTTTGACATCTTCTCTAGTTAACTGGCTCAAAAGTGATCTAGGATCTTTAATCCAGATTCTTCTAATACACACTGTAGCTCACTTTCAGAGGGTCACTCTGAAATGTTTATGTCTTCTTTTATGTCATAGACTTACTTCTGAGATACACTCCATGCTACTGTGCTGACCTCAAATCAAACTGAATTTAATTATCAAATCTTTAATATGTGCCTTGTGAACAAAATAAGCAGCCATAGTTTCAGACTTGTTCGGGAAACTCTTAAACATCCACTATATAATCATGTCTGGTTTTATGGGTATGCTTCT
The DNA here is from genome assembly GCA_006410875.1 of Neotragus pygmaeus. Lineage (NCBI taxonomy): Eukaryota > Metazoa > Chordata > Mammalia > Artiodactyla > Bovidae > Neotragus > Neotragus pygmaeus. The sequence continues at coordinate 117,677 of SJYV01021150.1, forward strand.
AACTTTTCTGAACAGGCTATAGGTCTAGTTATGCCAAAGAATTATTATATCTAAAGAATCTGAAAGAATGAAAGAAGGGATTTAGAAGTTAAAAATTCAGCATATGTGTATATTTATACATGAGATAATATGTGTACTATAAAACATAAAGTCTGATTATCTTTTTCTAATTCCTAAATCACATAGGTACACAATTATACCATGATAGCCACTACTATTAGCATCATCATGGTTAGAATGAGAATATGTTGGCCGATTATGAGTAAAGATATATTAAAGTCCTCCCCAATTTCTCACCAAGATAGAAATCAAATAATTTATGAAACTTCTGGCTTGTGAATATATAGGAATATAAGATTATTAAATTCCAGATTAAAATAGTGTCTTAAATTACTTGCTCCTTCAGTGTTTTATTTAAAAATATGTATATGTTTAATCATCTTTTTAATGTTATATTTATGTATTTGATTCCCAGTACTTTCTTTATTTACACGTTAGCTAGTTAATTCATGAGTGTTCATTAAATCATTAAATATGGTTTCTATTTGACTAGAAATGGAATTTATTTTGTTGTTCCCTGATACCTTTGTAGGGGTTATCTTTAAAAACTTTCTTGAGTATTGTGTAAGTGGATGAATATTTTCCCCCAAAAAAACATACACTCTTCGTGTATTATATTTCACAATACAGAAGAGTACTAAAATTCTGAAACCAAATAAACTGAACATTTACCTCTGGATATATATTATCTTGTTATATTAGAAATACAAAGTCATGTGTATCTTATAGTTTCAGAAATCACTCTCATTGCTTTCTCTTTCGAGGTCATTGAATCCTTTATGAATAATATATTTTATTATGAGTACCTTAGAACCTTAGAGGCATATTTAAATGAAGAAATCATCATGGAGAATTGGTTTTAAAAATCACTAGAAAATTACTCAAGTATAAAAAATTTTTTTTGAAAATAAATTTGAGCAAGCATCATCTAAATTTCTGTAAATAAAAATTGGATTTATAATTTGACCTAATTTTTTGAGTATGTATATATAGACATACATACTTACATGTGTATGTATATATGCATATACACATACATCTCTCTATATAATATATGTGTATTTTAGCATATATTAGAGTTGGTGTGATAGAGAAAGATTGCTTTGGAGTCATTGTGAGTTTTGATGCTGGCTATGTAACTTAAACTCACTTAGTCCCATCTGTAAAATAACAATGCTAGTGTGCAGTATTACCACATTAAATAATAAAACAGTGCCTTCTACATAATAAATGTGCAACAAATGCTTTTACTGCCCCTTATTTCTTACTTAATTAAAAATAAAAATAGATGATTTTTTAAAAATCATTTGTCCTAACTTAAGTTTTTAAAAATCGAGACCAATGGGATAAGTTTGCATTGTGGCATGTTGCATTATTTCACTGTGAATCTGCTTTCTGTTGCTTGTATCAATCCCTTCTGAGATCTCTCACTATACGAGTTTGTGTCTAACAGAAGCTCCTATTATAGGAGAGCTTTCTTCTTGCTGCCAAGAAACTAAATTAAATATAAGGGGAATTAACTATAAATTAATTGTGAGCTATCTTTCATAATTTGTGTGAGTGAGTACAGGATGGAATTCCATTTCTAACATGAAATGTGAAAAGGTATCCAGGCACCTTTAAAAATAAAAACACATGGATATATTCATCTTACTTAAGCTTTTCCAGTCATTTCAATAAGACACTTGACTACTCCTGTAGAAATGTTATTGGAACAAAGTTATCTCTTGTTCTGGCACACAATAGATTGAGTATCCGCAGTGAATTTGTGTATGTAAGGTATTTAGATCCTTTGGGACAAAATACAAAAGTCATGAAAAAGAAACTATTTCCATTATTTGACTGCTGTTCTCATTGAATAATTAGAAATGCTTGTTTTCAGACTTGACAATGGAGACCCTTTGTTAATAATCATCACTGTGTACTAGATTTGAAGAGGTCAAAGAAAGTTATTTATGAACAGTATTCATGAGTCAGGAAGATTCAGAGACAAAAGCTAATCATTTCCTTGTTTATTAGAGTGTATTTTCTTACGCATTAGGTATCTTGGCAACCTCTGAATTTTTTTATTAAAGGAGTGCAGGGTGGGGGAAAAATGGGTTCAGGGGTTGGGGGGGACTTAATTTGAAGCTACATTTACACAGCAAGCAATACTGTTTCTACTGAGATTGTGTTTAAGATCAGTAAAAGTTACAGTGCTTTTCTAAGTGTGTTTTTATTTGCATATTAAATTTCCTATTTGTCCATTGTTTTCCTTAGAATAAGTGACTTCAAGAACTATGATAGTATTAGGGGCAGGTGGCAAAGACTGCACCTCCCTCCCCCACCAACCCCCCAGCCACCAGTTGGTGGCTCACAGTGATGAGGCAGCAAGTGTCATATAGCCTAGGCTGGCAGTGTTAAAGCAGGACCACGGAGAGGACACGCCCATCAGGTGTAGCCACACCCTCTTTACGGATCACTAGGGACTACAGGCAGCCTACTACCCTACTCGTTTTGGGTTTGTTTTGTGTTTTTTTTTTTCTGGCCTCTGCAGAGCCTAACACACAACTATGTAATACCAGCTGTTCTGTACTTGGCTGTGTTCACCATGTTTGTCGTATTTTAATTCTCACAGCAATTCTAGCAGGAAGGTAGGTATTAATGTCCTTGGGAAAATTTTCTTGAAGTGTCTTTATTTTTGAAACCCAAAGCTTTGGCTAACAGCAAAGATTTAACAAACTTAATATTTCTCTAAATTATCCAAATTTTAGGAGGCTCAGGAAATTTAAGGGTGTTATTCATGCTAGAAAGTGAGGTCAAATGCAAACTTCTATGTCCTGGCTCCAAAGCCCACCACCTTCACTCACCATGGCTGTTTTTCATCTGATGGAATACAGATTCGCAGCTGCTGAGCATCAGGCAGTGCAAAAAGCAGACCAGGATCTCTGACTTACATGATTTTGTGAATTAAAGGTTATTTAAGTTCTAAGTTTTGTTCTTCAAACATTACTTTGAAAATGTTGACATTCTGAAAGCCACCCAGTCTTTCATTTTCGTTGATGTTGCAGCCTGGAGCCGCGAAATCAACCTCTGCCCCAGCGAGGACAAGACACTTGATGGGACAGTGAGAGTTAAGCCTCCCTTCCCCTAGTGCCGCACAAGCACCTGCTTGTCTGGCAGGAAAGTAAAGACTGTTAACAATTGCAGGTCTGGGTAATGTGGTCTGGTCTTCATGCCTTCACTCAGGTGGAGCCCGAGAAGTTGAAGACACTAACGGAAGGTTTAGAAGCCTACAGCCGAGCCCGGAAAAGGAACAGAAAGTAAGCACAACTTTTTTTCCGGTTTTGTTTTTCAAGGATATAATTACTGGCTTTCCTTCAAAGGGACAATGAAATCTCACTGATTTAGTCCATCTTGAGCCCTGCCTAAGTACAATTTAATAGTTATCATCCAAGAGGACTATTATAGATGAATTAACTCCTACAGAAAATATTTTCTGAAACAATTTATACTGTGTGTGGGACTTCCCTCTTCATCAGCTCTTCCCTTACTCCCTCCATCTCCATCCCTCTCACTTGAGGGGAAAGAAAATATGATTAATAGTCTCAACATGTAGCAATGAAATAGTCTCTGAAAGTGTAGTGAAAGTGTATCCCTTTGTAATTCAAATATTTGGGGAGTGGGAATGACTCCTCTTATTGTACACATGTGAATAATTTTGGCAGATTACCTGTTAGTAAAAGTGATGATAAGTAATTATTTTCTTGGAGCAGGGGCAATAGACTTTCTTCAGAATTATAATAAGAAGTTGAACTTTGGGATGTTATTCTTAATTATTTAAGTTTTTCCAGATCTTTATATTTTTGGTAAACATAGTATTGACAAGTAGATAATGTTTATTACATAACTCGTATGTAATACAATGTAGTCATATAACTATTATTTCATTTTAAGATAGAGAACTATAAATGTGCTTCTGTATATGTACATGGAAAATCATTTTAATATATATCAATACACCTACTCAGGTACTATAATTTTCATATTATCAAATGTCTAAGAATTATGAAATTGTAATGATTAGCAGTGTGTCTTGTATAAAAGACTTATATAATGATAATGACATCTTTTAAAGGGCAGTCATTCTCTTAGTGTGTCCTCAGTAATTCTTTCCAGAGCTAAAATTTTAGAATGCAGCAAATCTTGGGGAAACTCTCTTCACTTCACTAGAATGTTTCATAAAAGAGATGTCAGCTGCAGTGGGTTAACTCCCGTGTGCCTGTGTTCAACACTCCTTTCGAAGATGGCAAATTGGCAGTGGTTTTGGTGAGGGCCGAGTGAATTGCCAGATTTGCTATAGATCTGATAACGTGAGTCAAGTCCCCTCTATTCTGACTGCAGTGACACAATGAAGAGCTTAGTAGTAGGATAAAGCCTATAAAATTAATACAAGGTCTGGATGAAAGGAGGGAAATTGCAAGCTACCTACATCACGAGTTTTCATTGGCCATTTGCCTTAGAATATTTAATAGTACTTGTTTATTCGAAGTAAAATATCCCTGAAATCTTTCCTCCAGTGAGATATGCCAGTTAGCTGGATTATGTGCAACATATCCAAAACTGTTGATGACACAAGTATTTAGATATACTGCCTTGAAATGAGCTGTATTTTCCTCATAAATTTGCTATTAAGCAATTTCTAAAAGGTAATGTGTAACAAACAGCAACATAAAAAATTTCCTTCAAAGCCAGCTTACTGTCTGAGGTGAATTTATATGGGTCCTAAGTAACATTATCTAAAGGAACCGAGGTAAAAGACAAAAATATGAAGCAAAACAGCTTTGTTTATCAGACTATTGTCTTAAGTAGAAGGACTTGCCTTACAAATGCCTCAAAGAATACTTTACATTTTGCATATATGATTTAAAATCCATTATTCTATTTTCCCAATCAAAAGATGGGCCAGAATTACTGAACCCATTTTTGATGAGGACACTCAGACCCAAATAGCTTAAATAATTAGGTAAAGGCCACATAAGTGATAAATGGTATGTTGAACCCAATCATTTATTTATTTCCCAAGTCAAGGAGACTGATTTAGCAAAAAAAATCTATGCCAACCAGGCACAATGCTGTAGTCCCAGGACTTCACTGTTTAGTGAAGGAGGCAGATTTAGAAACAAATAATTAAAATGTTAAATTTGCAGTGACAGGAATAAGTGTAGTATATTTTGGGATCATGGAGAACTCAGGTAACCGAAGATGTCCTAGAGGAGATGATATCTCAGCCAGGCCTTACACACTATACACACTACATAGATATTAGCCAGACACAGGAAACAAAGACAAGATGGGATGGGTTGGAATAGTGTTTAGATGAGGTCGGCAGTTAGATTTGGGGGAGAGGAAATTGTAAGAGATAGAACCAAACGTATAAGCAGGAGCCAGACTATAAAGGGCCTGGTAAGGCCTCAGAGGTCTTTACATTATTGGAAGTGCCCAAGGGGACAGATGGTTGAATTTTTCACTTTAGCTATGGCTGAATGGAGGATATATTTTAGGGAAACCGTACTGGAGACAAGGACATCCATTTAGAAGGCCATGTCAGGGGACAAGAGAGGAGGAAGACTCAAACCAGGAGGGGACCCATGAGAACAGAGGAGAAAGAGTGTGGTCAAGAAATATTTAGGAGATAAAATTGACAGAATATCATGGTGATTGGTTGGAATGTGAAGGAGAACAGGTAATCAAGGACAACTCTCAGGTGCCTTAGTGGGTAGTGGAAGCACTGAAATGGGGCATACAGGAGAAAACTGTCGAGTGCAACATGAGGTTCCTGTGATTCCACAGACACAAGTCTGAAACTGGGAAGAAATGGGCTTTGACTATGAAAAATGACTTCAGTCACACGGAGAGAGGTACTTTGACCAATTTCAACAATGGACTAAAGAGTGAATTCTGGGGCATTTGAACTGGAGATGATGAAAGAGATGGAAATAATGATCAGAAAGGAGGAGGAAAACCAGAAGGTAGGGGAGTAGGGTGTTAAAAGCCAAAGATCAAGAATTTCTGGGATAATATAATGAAAAACAGAGATCCAGTAAGAGAAGACCTGAAACATCTCCATTTGGACTGGGCAGTTTGGAGGCCATTGGTGACCCCAGTGAAAACAGTTTCTGGTAGAATGGCAGATATAAAAATAAAATGGCCATGGATTGAAGAGTAAATAAAAAGGAACAGAGAGAGTTGGCATCTGCTATTTACTCTCCTTTCTACCCTTTATGTGAAAAGTTCCCAAAGAATAACTGGAAAGAAATTTGAGCTAACAAGTATCTGTCTAGTTTTATAGACAAGGAAAAACGAACTTAAAAAGGAAGGTGGCACTGGAACAAGGTGGCTGAAAGTTTGGGTTTTGGCCTGAATTCAAATGTTTCCATCATTACCTAGCTATGTGTACCCTTGAGTATATTGTTAACCTCTCTAAGTCTAAATACTTCATTTCTAAAGTGGATATTAATACCAACCTCCTAGAATTGTTATAAAGAGAGCCTTAGCACAGTTCTTAGCACATAGTGTTTAGTAAACCATTATTTATCTTATCAAAGGTATAGGTGAAACAAAATAATTACATATTTTTACCATTTGAAACATTCTGTCACCATATTAGATGTTTCGAGCATTATATAGTCATGTAACCCTCAATATGCTATAATCACACTATACTATAAATATCTTTAAAGTGATTTGCTTAACTGCTGCTGCTGCTAAGTCACTTCAGTCGTGTCCAACTCTGTGTGACCCCATAGACGGCAGCCGAACTGCCTAATCACAAAGGAAATATTTACATATTTGTTGAAGAATTACTTAGGGTCATTTTGTACTTAAAAGTGGAAATAGCTTCATTAAAAAAAAAAAAGTTTGTGTAACTTTTAGATATGTTACGATTTTTTTTAAGTCAGGATCAAATCTTCTGTCTATATGTACACATACATGTATTCAGTAACCTTATTTTTGTGAATCTGGAAAGTGATAAAGTGATAATGTAAACATAAAAGTAAACATAAATGTAAATACTTTAAAACCAAGAAATGATACTTGTATTAAATTTTCTTTATTTTTTAAAATTGAAATTAGTTGATTTATTGTATTATGTTACTGCAGGTGTACAACATAGTGATGCAGTATTTTTATAGATTAAACTTCATTTAAAGTTATTATAAAATACTGGTTATACTTCCTGTGCTATATATTATATCCTTGTATCTTATTTTATACCTAATAGTATGTACTTCTTAATCCTATTCCCCTCTCTTGCCCCTCACTCCACCCCTTCCCTGCTGTTAACCACTGTTTGTTCTATGTATCTGTGAGTCTGTTTCTGGTTTGTTATGTTCATTTTTTGTTTTTTAGATTCTGCATGTAAGTGAAAACATACAATATTTCTATTTCGCTGACTTACTTCACTAAGCGCAATACCTCCCACATCCATCCATGTTGTTGCAAATGGCAAAGTTTTATTCCTTTTTATGGCTGTGTAGTAGTTGCATTGTGTGTGTGTGTATATATATATATATATATATATACACACACCACTTTATCTCTTCATCTATTGGTAGACACACTTAGGTTGCTTCCATATCTTGGCTATTGTAAATAATGCTGCTGTGAACATGGGGGTACAGGTATCTTTTTGAATTAGTGTTTTCACTTCAGTTAGTTCTTCTCCCTCCAGTTGTGGGCAGGGAGGGATATGCATACTGGCAATGACTGCCTCTGCCCTAGTCAGAGGGTCGGTGCGTCTCTGCTCCCTCTAAGTGTGTGCGCTCTCGTTGGCAGTGGCAGACTTTACTATAGTGGAGGGCGGTGCCAGAGCAAGAAGAGCTGGAGCAGGGCCCCAGTGCAGGCCAGGGAGTGTGCTGGCAAGCCAGCCAGAATACCAGGCTATTTCTAGTCTGCTGCCTCTCCACTGTGCTGGAGCAGGAAGGCGGGTGGGGGTGGGGGTGGGAGTAAGCAAGTCTGTGCACGTGCATGCACACTTCAAAAGCAGAGTCTTAGTTTCTGACAGCCCTCCAGTAAGCCCTACCTGTTTTCAAACCAGCTAAGGGGCTCATCTTCCCAGAGCTGGACCCCAGGGCTGGGGTGCCCGAAAGGTATATTGAACTCCATGCTCCCCAGGGAAGATCTCCAAGCCTGCGATCCTGCCTTCCTCTTCTGTGTGTGGCTACCAATAGCTTTTCCTCCCTTCCTACCAGGCTCTATGTAGACAGTTTGAGTTGTAGAAAAGTCGTTATGCCAGTCTCCACATCATTTTCAGTGAGAGCTACTCAACATGCAGTTGTATTTTTGGTGTATTCATTGGGGGTTGAAGTAGGGAATAAGCTCAGTGTCCTCGTATACTACCATCTTGATCTCTCATGTGTTAATTTTTTTTTTTTTTTGTATTATGTGTTATTTTTATTTTTTTTTTAAATTTATTTATTTTTAAATTTAACTTTACAATACTCTATTGGGTTTGCCATACATCGACACGTATACTTTCCCTACGGATTAGGTTTTAGAGTCCAAGATTCTTGACATTTAGGTCTGATCCAAGTTTGTTCTGGTCTACATGAAGTGAGTTTCTTAAATTCTGAACTGATAGTCCAGAGAAATGTGCAATTCTCACTTCTCTCTTTATTTTTTGTACTATTCATAGATGTGTACCAGGCTTTTTTTTTTTTAATTAATAAGGATAAGGATAATGTGTGACAATATAGGCAATGAACATGAGACGTGGCAATTATCTCCATTAATAACTAGAAATGTGATTATATGAACATCTATTGCTTAATCAAGTAGCTTTTAGAGTGTCCGTTAGTAAAAATGTTTATTATTAAGTGTCAGTGGGGATGAGAAAATAGTGGAAGAAACTCCACAAGGAGGGCCTCTGGACTAGAAGATTGAATTTTGACTAATTATTCATTTTATGGACTCATGGAGCTTTTCCTTCCTCTTTTACGCTCATTCTTTTCCTGACTTGACCAGCTAGTATGAATATGGTATGCAGATTTGACATCCAGAAAGTCTGTATATACCTCTTGATTCCCATGATGTATTCATGTAATTTCATGCCCCATATCTCCGTATTTATTCTCTCTTCCAAAAGTAGTCATTTCACCCTCTAATAACTACTTAAGTTTGTTAAAGGAAAAACATTATACTAATTACCTTAAACTAATAGGAGTTTATAAACATTTTAAATACCTTGTTGAAGAATGAACTCACAAACTCATAAAATTTTGCCTATTCATTCAACAAATAATGTTGAATTATTTTTATACTTTAATGGTGATTTTGTTGAAATTTTTCATATTAGAGAACAAAACTTTTATGACTCTATTACTTTTGAAGATTATTTACAGTTAAATATCATCTTCTTTGTCATAAAATTATAATTGGTTTCGCCAGTTTTCCCTACACTATCAAGTGTGACATACAAACAGCTGTTGTAATAGCTACTTCATTGAGTTGTTATAAGGATTAAATGAAATAATATATTGCTGTTGCTATTGTTATAAGTCATTTCAGTCGTGTCCGACTCTGTGCGACCCCATAGATGGCAGCCTTCCAGGCTCTTCCATCCATGGGATNTTTTTTTTTTTTTTGTATTATGTGTTATTTTTATTTTTTTTTTAAATTTATTTATTTTTAAATTTAACTTTACAATACTCTATTGGGTTTGCCATACATCGACATGTATACTTTCCCTACGGATTAGGTTTTAGAGTCCAAGATTCTTGACATTTAGGTCTGATCCAAGTTTGTTCTGGTCTACATGAAGTGAGTTTCTTAAATTCTGAACTGATAGTCCAGAGAAATGTGCAATTCTCACTTCTCTCTTTATTTTTTGTACTATTCATAGATGTGTACCAGGCTTTTTTTTTTTTAATTAATAAGGATAAGGATAATGTGTGACAATATAGGCAATGAACATGAGACGTGGCAATTATCTCCATTAATAACTAGAAATGTGATTATATGAACATCTATTGCTTAATCAAGTAGCTTTTAGAGTGTCCGTTAGTAAAAATGTTTATTATTAAGTGTCAGTGGGGATGAGAAAATAGTGGAAGAAACTCCACAAGGAGGGCCTCTGGACTAGAAGATTGAATTTTGACTAATTATTCATTTTATGGACTCATGGAGCTTTTCCTTCCTCTTTTACGCTCATTCTTTTCCTGACTTGACCAGCTAGTATGAATATGGTATGCAGATTTGACATCCAGAAAGTCTGTATATACCTCTTGATTCCCATGATGTATTCATGTAATTTCATGCCCCATATCTCCGTATTTATTCTCTCTTCCAAAAGTAGTCATTTCACCCTCTAATAACTACTTAAGTTTGTTAAAGGAAAAACATTATACTAATTACCTTAAACTAATAGGAGTTTATAAACATTTTAAATACCTTGTTGAAGAATGAACTCACAAACTCATAAAATTTTGCCTATTCATTCAACAAATAATGTTGAATTATTTTTATACTTTAATGGTGATTTTGTTGAAATTTTTCATATTAGAGAACAAAACTTTTATGACTCTATTACTTTTGAAGATTATTTACAGTTAAATATCATCTTCTTTGTCATAAAATTATAATTGGTTTCGCCAGTTTTCCCTACACTATCAAGTGTGACATACAAACAGCTGTTGTAATAGCTACTTCATTGAGTTGTTATAAGGATTAAATGAAATAATATATTGCTGTTGCTATTGTTATAAGTCATTTCAGTCGTGTCCGACTCTGTGCGACCCCATAGATGGCAGCCTTCCAGGCTCTTCCATCCATGGGATTTTCCAGGCAAGAGTAATGGAGTGGGTGCCATTGAAGTAATATATATAAAGATTTAATTCAATTCTTAGCATATATAAAAAAGTGAAAGTGTTAGTCGCTCAGTCGTGTGCAACTCTTTATAATCCCATGGACTGTAGCCTCTGTCCATGGATTTCCCAGACAAGAATACTGGCATGGATTGCCATTTCCTTCACCAGGGTATCTTCCCACCCAGGAATCGAACCCAGGCCTCCCACATTGCAGGCAGATTCTTTACCATCCAAGCCATCAGGGAAGCCTTAAAATATTCAATAAATACTAGCTATTTTTGTTATTAAAGACAAGAGAACCCAGATTCTCTGATGGTTTTTCACTGAAATATTTTCCATATTTTTTAGACATTTAGACATTTATGTAGTCAGTTTTAAACCCATAAGATAGTATAATAAAAATGTATAACAAATATCTTTTAAAACCTATCTTCTTTCTTTTATACAAATACAAAAAAAATAGTAAAGATAAAGCTATTTAACACATTGCACAAAGTGTAATATTGTCAGATAGCTGGGCAGTATGTGATACTGTCAAGACTTTTGCTAAACAATCCACAAAAGAGGCCTCAACCCAGCCCAACTCTAGCTCAGCTTAAATAGCCCTACAGAGTCCTGGGATTGCATTCCTCCCCAGAATCATGCTTAGCAAACTCCTCGGTGGGAAAACAACTCAGCCTAACCCCATGAGATGACCAGGGCCCTGTAAAACTGGAATAAGTAGGTGAATAAAAAATAGCATGTGAATAGATATCAACTGGAACATACTCAAAAATAGCAATAAAAGGAAAGAGATAAGTTGTAGAATGGTACTTATATCAGGATACATTTGATATATATATTTAAAAAAACACATAAAAGACAATACTAGGTACTGTTCATGGATGTATCATATAAGATATTAAAACACACCATAGGAATACACAGCTTCCCTTGTGACTCAGATGGTAAAGAATCTGCCTGCAATGCAGGAGACCCAGGTTCCATCCCTGGGTTGGAAAGATCCCCTGGAGAAGAGAAAGGCTACCCACTCCAGTATTCTTGCCTAGAGAATTCCATGGACAGAGGAGCCTGGTGGTCTGCAGTCCATAGGATCACAAAGAGTCGAACACGACTGAGCGATTTCATTTTCTTTATAGGAATACACAACCCAGTTGCCTTTGGGGAGGAGGGTGGGAGAGAATGAGACTAAGAATTGATATCAAATGGGCACTTTAGTTTAAATTTTTAATAAAAGAATTAAAAGATATGTAATTTATTAGCAGTTTATTTTTGGAAATAGGTTTGATAGGGGTTGATAACTTATTCTATGCACTTTTCTGCATTGTTTACATTTTTAAAGTAAATGGGAAGAATATAAAAGCTGTAGGCTAGCTTTCAGGCCAACAAAAGGTAAGGTTGATGCTGCACTGCTCTTATAATTCAGTTACAATCTTCCTTTCAGTTAAACTGACTTAAGTGCATGTAAGTTTCTCAGAACATAGAGCCGTTGTTTTAGCTTTGGACACACTTTTATTTAGACACCATATGGAGCATCCACGATGTATATACCTAGCAGTATACTACTCACGATTGTGTACAGAAACTAAATGTGTGAATTGTCCAGTCCTGTTGTATGAGGGTAGAACTTGTTGAGGACTGTGGTAAACCAAAAGGCCTCATCTAGAAGCATTCCACTAAAGTTCAAATATGTTTTTAAACACAATGTGAGCCAAACTAAATGGGACTATGAGCCAAATTCTTCTACAACTGCAAATTTCCAATCTCCATGTAAATGCTGGGCTAGGACTTAACTATTGGAAAGCCATTTACCTCTACACCTTTTCTAGTAATCATCAGGATGAGATAAATGAAATGAATCACCATAGTACTCAGAATAATTGGGTAATTCTTTGTATGCATCAAGAAGGAAAAGTTAGAGTGGACATAATTCCTAGAGGTAAATAGTGTGGATTTGCCTTGTTTTAGTAATTAGTTCAGTAACTTCCTAGTTAAACGTTTCAGTCATGGCAGATGCTCCGTGTGTTAAAAACCTGTAGTGGTATACTGAAAGTGAAAAGTGAAAGTGAAGTCGCTCAGTCATGTCGGACTCTTTGCAACCCCATGGACTGTAGCCTACCAGACTCCTCTGTCCATGGACTTTTCCAGACAAGAGTACTGGAATGGGCTGCCATTTTCTTCTCCAGGGTATCTTCCCAAGCCAAGGATCAAACCTGGGTCTCCTTCATTGCAGACAGACACTTTACCGTCTGAGCCACCAGGGAAACCTAGTATGCTGAGTAGAGAGAAAAGGTCAGACAAGTGACAGACATTCTGAGACCATCATTCTTTATCTTCTCAAATAGTTTTGTCATTTTGGTTTTGGGGAGGCGGGGGCAGGGAAATGTAGCAGAGCCTCAGGTGTGGCAAGTTAAGCTGTTTCCCATCTGTAATGAAAGTGCACCAGGATTTCAGCCTTCATTTGCTGAACTCCTGAAGCCAGGATGCTCCAGAGAGGGCAGAGGGAGCTCCCTAGTGGCCAGAGCCTGCAGTTCAGAGTCCTTCTTCCAGACAGCCTGAGAAAGACAAGCCAGAACAAAAGACAGTGCAGAGCAGGCTGAAATCTAAGAGCACAAGCTCCGTCTATGGAAATAGAGACCGGTTGTCCAGCTTCCTTGCAAAATCACCAGATGGTCAAAGAAACATGTGGAAGGGGAAAGAATCCACTTTCCCTAATCATCTGTTGAACTTTTTTTTCCTGTAGTTATGTGACCTTATCATTAGAATCCCAGAGTGTTTTGTCGTCAGAATTGTCCAAATGTGAATATAAATTGACTTTCTCTCATGCAATTAGTACTTCTGTTTTCTGATTAGGGAATTAAATTGAGATTTTTGTTTCTTTAATTTTTTAATCTGCTGTGTTGTTTTCATTAATTCCAGAAGTGGAAAGCTAAATAACCATTTAGAAGCTGCTATTCATGAGGCCATGAGTGAACTGGACAAAATGTCTGGGACTGTAAGTTAATTTATTTTTCCATTATACTGTGTTTCTTTGAAAATAAATTGTATTATACTTTTTGGTAAAGTCTCTTAAATATTGTCAGGCAACTCACGTAGCAATACTAAATTAATGGGTTCAAAAAAGACTGGTATCAGAAAAAATTCAAAATAACTTAAGAAAAAATAATCTAGTGGTATTTAACTATGTATTCTTTCTGAGGTAAGTAACTTTCTTCCTCACGTAAAATACTTTTAAAATGTGCACAACAAAACATTGAAGTTAAAATCATAGCTTTTTGCGTTTGACTGTGAGAATAGCAGTGATTATTAGTGTTGCCTACGTATTCAATAATATAAATTTTACTTTACCATAGAACAAAAAGGGAAATTGAACATAGAGTCAAGATCAAGAGTATATAGTCATTTCATTTCCTTTCTGCAATTACCTTAAAAAAATTAAATATTTGGCCCCAAATCCTGTTGTTAAATTATTGATGTTTAACACTATAACCTCTGGTTTTAAAGTGTCTGCTTTTTCTTTACATTTTTTTTGAATGTTGCATGTAATGGTGTTGAATGTGAGTTTAATCATCATTCTCTAATTTACATATTGGCTAACATAAACACTCAAACTATAATTTTGATAATTTCTAAAAAATGTGAATTATCCAAAGCTACTCAGCAATGAAAGGGTGATTTCTTTTAGTTGTTATTGTGTTAACAAGGTTATCTGAATCCTAACAAGCCATCAAATGGCTACTGAATGACAGATACAGGTTTTTACACATTCATAGTGTGTCGGAATTGGTACAAGATTTTGTGATCCAAACATCATTTCAGAGACGGGTAAATTGAGGCCCTGGAATGTTTAATTTCCTGATAGAATTATAGGAACAGTCTGGAGCAGAGACTTTCTGTGTGTGTGCATTAGTCACTCAGTCATGTCCCTCTTTGCAACCCCATGGACTATAACCCACCAGGCTCCTCTGTTCTTGGAATTCTCCAGGCAAGATACTGAAGTAGATTGCCATTCCCTTCTCCAGGGGCTCTTCCCAACCCAGGGATCAAACCCAGGTCTCCTGCATTGCAGGCAGATTCTTTACCGTCTAAGCCACCAGGGAAGCCCCTGAAACACCTTCTAGGGCTGGGCAAATCATTAAATCATTAAATACAGGGGATCAGGTTTGAGTGAAACAGTGATTTTAGTGGATTAAGAAATGCCAACCAAGATGCCCTGGTCAAGGTAGACTACATACCAATTCTCAGTCTTAGAGGCTTAATGCCTTAAAAAGACTGTTCCTCACTTGGGTCTCGTTCTGGTTGAGGAAGTCTTGCTTCACACAGTCATTCAGGGGCTCAGGTTCTTTCTATATCTAGTGTCCCCCATTCCCTAGGGTCTCAGAGTGCTCCATCACATCCTTAGCATCCAGCCCAGTAGCGGGAGAGAAGACCATGTACCCACAGGACAGCAGGGTAAGGTTTTATGGGCCAGACTGGGAAGATCATCTGTTCTGTTGACTTTCCACTGGTTTGACCCAGGCATGTGGCCTTTTTAATTCAAGGGGACTGGTAAAAGTATTGTACACCATGCCTGCTCAGGAAGAAGAGAAATGTGTTTGGCAGGCATCCTGCTAATCTCTCTCTCAAGACCTTTGGCCTTTGTGGCCAGCAAGCAGTCAGGAGTGATGGGGGCCATGGCAACCTGAGGGGTGTGTTCCCTCTAGAAGAAGCTTTTGCTTCCATGCTGCAGCGAGCTCAAGCCATGTGGGGAACTGTGCCAGTGTTGCAAAATCTTCCGATTTTTTCATGAAACACGGCAAGTCTGAAAGTAAAATTTCTCATTCTTCAGTGTTGCCAGCTATTTTTAAAATATTAAAACACCATAGGGCTAAACACAATCCCTTTCTAGACTGCATTTGGTCCACAGGTTACTAATTTGCAACTTTGAATAAAGGCTTCTTCCCTCAATTTATAAAAGGTTTCAATAGACTCTTTATCAGAGACTAGTGGTTTTAAAGAATGTATATGGAGCATTTACAAGGATAAGGCGCTGTGAGAAACTCATTGGTGTTATTTTTTAAGTGTAATACTTTAAAAAGTTTTCTTGGGATTTCCCTACCAGTCCAGAGGTTAAGACTTTGCCTTCCAATGGAGGGGAGTGTGGGTCTGATTCTTTGTCAGGGAGTGAAGATCCCACATGCATCACAGCCAAAGAATGAAAACATAAAACAAAATCAATATTGTAACAAATTCAATAAATATTTTTTAAATGGTCCACATTTTTAAAAATCTTTAAAAAGTAGTTTTCTGTATTTGATTCTGAATAGCAATGGTCTTTACAGCATGCAGTTGAGCCAACTTGAGCCAACACAGTCAGAGCTGACGGTGCCCATCTCTTCTAAGCCTGAGTTCTGTGACATCACATTGGTAGCTTGAAATTGGCCATGGTAAAAACATTTGTACCACAGAGATTGGCATACACTACAATGGGCTTATGTTCCTCCACAGGGAACTGGTTATTAAGCGTGTACTATACCACTGCCTCAGAGAAGACAATGGCACCCCACTCCAGTACTCTTGCCTGGAAAATCCCATGGATGGAGGAGCCTGGAAGGCTGCAGTCCATGGGATTGCTGAGGGTCGGACACGACTGAGCGGCTTCACTTTCACTTTTCACTTTCACGCATTGGAGAAGGAAATGGCAACCCACTCCAGTGTTCTTGCCTGGAGAATCCCAGGGACGGGGGAGCCTGGTGGGCTGCCATCTATGGAGTTGCACAGAGTCGGACACGACTGAAGTGACTTAGCATACCACTGCCTTGGGCACATCCTGCCTCTCCTGGATCTTGACCTTGTCCCCTTCTATCAGTACCACAACAGCCGCAATACAATGTGGGACACCTGACCACCTCCCTAGCACCTGTCTTCTGCCCCTAAAACCAGACCTGCTGTCTGATACCTGGGAATCAAATTCTGCTATTCATCCATCTCTGTTCAATCTGATACACAGCCCTAAATGCTGCTAGCTTCCCTGTTAGTGTATAAAGATGAGTTGTATGCATTGCTCTTCTCAGACTCCACAAGCTTAGATTTGCCAACAGATGGTAGTGGTATTCTGTTTTCCATCCTTATTCTTCTCATAAGTAAACCTCCTTGGGCTGAGCTGTGTGCATGTTCTTATCCTTTGACCCTTCTTAGTAGTTATAAAATAAGTACAGTGATGAAATAAAGAAGAAAATGTTTAGTATATATTTATGAACTTTTCCAGAACCCCAGTGAAGTTAGTGATCCAGGGATCTCTGATGGGAAAGGTCTTATTTTCATCTTCAATGGACAGCAAGGGTAGCAACTGCACATCCCCTCTCCCACTTTGATTTTTTTTCCAGTTCCTCTTCTGTATTCCACTGTTGGGAGATCCACAGAGCGTTGCTCTGCTTGTCAGTTTCCAAGATTCCTTATCCTCTGTAGTGACTGTAGGCACACTGAGATCTGAGTCTTGTAAAAGTGTTAAATGCCTCAAGAAAGCTGTGATTGAAAATGAAAGCCAGAGTCTGCTGCCTACCCTGTTTCTTTGTCAGAAATCCTATGATGTTTGTGATTTCAATCTCTGTTGTTGTTGTTTTTTCCCTACCTCTTTATTTCCAGGTTCACCAAATCCCACAGGGAGACAGACAGATGAGACCCCCCAAACCCAAGAGGAGGAAGATCTCCAGATAACAGGGACTACTCCACCAATGCGCAGTGTTTATTAAAGGAATGTGCACAGATATGTCTGTAGATAAGTATTGATATAGCCACCGTTATATCAATATTTATTCTATGGCAGATAGTTACCACCACCACAGGGTGCTAAAAGAAACAGTGATACAGTATTTTTTTGATCAGGAAGGATAAAGAATGCTGGGAAACCAATCAGAATCCCTGAATGATGAGAGTAGTAAATGGTCAAGAGATTACTGAGAAACTCTTTTTCTATAATACTAAAATTGTGATTATAAGAAATAGTCCAAATGTTTCTGAAGAATTTTCAATGTTGTATATAGAAAATACAGAATTTCATGGTGACATCAGAAATGTAAATATTGTACAATATTGTCATGTACAAGCGTACCTAATGCACACTTTATCTTTTATTGTACAAAGAAATAGTGTACAAAATTCTTTGGTTTCTATGGAGTACACCTACCAGAGACTACAAGTGTAAAGTGATAAATAAAAATACAACCTAAATGCTTTTCTATGATAATGTAAAAGATGCTGTTTTTGTATTTAACAGCAGAGAAAAGGCATGATGATGTATTACCTGAATTATGACATACACTGCACACCACCGAGTGTCCATTTATATTGTCTGTTTGGAATGAACCTTGCCTGGAAGCACTGGACTTGATTTTGGGTGTCTAGGAAATTGAAACCCTGCAGATTTCTAAAGGGACGAGGGCTCACAGATCTAAATTAAGAATTCAGAAACTGCAACCATTTGTTGCATATTTTTTTTACCTAAGTTTTAAAGTAGAATAGGTTTTATAAAAAAAAATCTTAGATGGGATATTTTACTCAGTCATTTCTGTAGTTAACATTTGATAGCCACCTGTTGAACTAGAAAACTTATGCTGCACCACCATGGACGCTCAGAGTTGAGGTTTTTTTGCAAACAGTACCTGACAAGATAAAACTTTCTGTTTCCATACCTGGAGACAAACCCCCACTTTGAAACCTTTATCAGAAGTAAGGTTAATTATAATTCAGTTTTTCTGTAGTAGCAAAAATAAATGTAAATCCTCAAACCAAGTTTCATATCCATTCATCAGTATTACTTATACCAGAAGTTAAGGTGGCTTACAAAATTATTAGTAATGGTAATTTTTTATCAGTATTATGTAACATATCAGATTTATTTTATTTAAAGAATTATTTATACCATTAACAGATTCTTATATATATTAATGTGGCTGAAATGTGCAGGTTGAATCTATTTACCAAATTATTTATATTATATTAAGTAAGTAAAAAAATGTGAAACAAATGTAGAGAGAAAATACTACATTGCAAGTATACAAAACCTAAAACTGTGAGCCATTGTAAAGTACAAGGTTATTAATAAGAAATGTAGCACAACATAATTTTCTGTCTTTTTTCACATTTTCTTCTTCTGTTTTTCTTTTTTTTGTGGTGGCGGTGTAACCC
This sequence comes from Neotragus pygmaeus, assembly GCA_006410875.1. Taxonomy (NCBI): domain Eukaryota; kingdom Metazoa; phylum Chordata; class Mammalia; order Artiodactyla; family Bovidae; genus Neotragus; species Neotragus pygmaeus. Next base: position 136,750 of record SJYV01021150.1, read on the forward strand.
TATCTCCCAGGCAATGGAGCCAAGTTTCAGGCACCCTCCCTCCTCCCACCCCGCCTGAAGTTGATTGGATTGGATTCAATTGATGGATTGTCAAAGGAAGGGATTCCTTATCCTTCTGTTCTGGTGTAGAACCACCAGCCCCACCTCCAAACCCTTCACCCCCTGGAGAGGACTGCCTCTTCCCCTAGCTTGGGGCTCAGTCAACTGCCTAATGCTGCAGCCACTGGGAGGCCCTCCAGTGGCAGACTCTGAATCCCTGATGTCCACCACCTCCCTCTCCTCTTCTCTCATCCACCCCTGCAACTCCTCCATCCCATGATGTAGCAGAGTTCCAGTCACTCAGGAAAAAGGAGACCAAGGTCATTCCTCCGTTTGATTTCTCGGGGCCACAGCACAGAGCACTCCACGAGGCTCACTTTTGATAGCAACAGCTCTTGGTTCTTCCCCAGGTCTCCTGTGTCTCTCTGTCCTTTCCATTTCCACCCTCACTCCTACCTCCCAGGCCTGACAGAATGCAGCTGGCTACACTGGGCTCCATGGCCCGGAGGCAGGAACCCTTCCTTCTAGGGGTAGGTTGAGTTGTCTTTGATGTAATAGTGGGATTGCCTACCTGGTCTTTCCCACAGTCCCCTGAAGTCATCTTCTGTGTACTTTAGTTGACATATTTTTGTTATAAGTTGATGTGTTTGGTATGTTTAAACCATTAATGTCCCCCTTTTTTTTTTTTGCACCAACCTGCTTTTCTCTTGTTTTGTATACACAGGTGTTTTTATTTACAGATTCAGAACATATACGTGTGTGTGTATTGGGTATGTCTACGTATATGTGGATGTTCGTGTGTGTTGACGTGTGGAAGATTTTTTAGCCTTTAGTTTTTTCTCTTCAGACTAAGTTTGTGTCTACCAAGCCTTCTTTTGGGTATTTTTGAGCTAATTAGGTTTGTGCTTTCCCCCACCAGGTATACTTTACATCAGTAATCATGTAAAGTATGTCTGTGCCCATGATTTCACTGGTTGCTTACTGCTGGTTGTGAGTTTTAGGTATTGTTTCAGTCCACATGGTTTTTTTGGTTTTGTTTTTTTTTTTTCTCTCTCTCTCTCTTCTATAGTCCATGGTTTCAAGTAAGCAGTTAATGTAAATATTGTTAGCATTACAAGTCATGCAGTGCTGTGACATTTCTTTTTAAATGTTGCACCTACTTCACAATTAAAAAATTGGTCACTCATACTTGAATTTTGCCCATAGAGCCATTTCTTTCTCTTTGTATTAAAGCCTATTCATTTTTTTAAAAAATGAAGGCTAGCCCTCTACATTATTACATTTTTTTATTCCCTAGAATAAAATTTTTTCAACAAGTCGGAGAATGGAAACAGAATGAAAAATTTTTGCTCATTTAAAAAACATATAGCCCCTCTTGGAAAAGGAAATCTAATTTTATTTTGTGCCCTGTAACAGTCTTAGGATGCACAAGAAGAATAAACTGTACCTTTAAGTAGTTTTTAAGATTATTTCAAATGAGTGAAATCTAACTGAACAGCCCTTGTTTAATTTGTCTTGTTTGTAGTATTAAAAGCAGTCAGGGTTTCTGTTTATTTAAAGGAACATTTTTGATTTGTACTTTTCAGTCTTATTGTGAATATAAATTCTTTGAGAAGAATATTCATCCCTTGTGATATCATGGGCCACTTTTAGTCTTTTATTTGAACCCCAACTTTGAGTTATTTGCTGTGTCTGTTTTTTAAGTAAACACAAGCTTCTTTTTTGAACATAACACTGCAGAATTTTGAGATGAGTGGAGAGTGGTTTTTCTGCTTTCTGTAAGGTTTATGAAGATTCTCAGCTGACTTATCCCATGAGATGATTCTTTTTTGTTTCAGACCATGATAACATATTGTAGTTAACTTTGGAAATCTTCCATTCAGTTTGCAAAGTTTCCTTGTAAATCACAAGTGGTTTTGCACTGAGATTTTTAAATCTAAGATGCTTAACATGCTGATGACATTACTCTTTCTGAAAAGAAAGCCAAGATTTTAGACCTTACCAAAACTCTGATATCTTGTTTACTTTGCCCATTTTTGCCCAAATGGTGTAATGCGAGACTCAAAACTTCTCATTGTCATATATAAAATGAGTGACGCATTACTTAACTCATTTGGGGACCATGAACAAATACTATCAACCAACCAGAACTGTAATGTTGAATTATCGTTTATCTTTTTCTTTCATTCATTCTATCACATTTGCATTAGCCAAAGAGATAAGAATATTAGTAATTCATATGTGTAAACAACCCAGAAGTGAATATTAAATCAGTGAGCCAAAAAGCAATAAACAACTCAAGCATGGGAAAACCTGCTAACAATGGGGAGTCTGATGTAGAAAAAATATATAAAAAGCATTATCTTCAAATATGAAAGATTAATTTGTATCTACTGTAAATATGTATTATCAGCCTTATCTGCTTTTATACACACTGTGTGTGTACCTCAGTGACCTTTTATAAGCCAGAAAAATGGTTGATTTAATAATTTGTTATGTAAATACAAAGTTGTCTATAGATTGAAAAATTTGATGCCAGATGGCTTCACAATATACAAATGTGTTTTGTAACATCATGCCTTTATGGATTAAGTATAAATATACTGGACTGTCTGTGAAGAAGAGTAGCAATTTACATTTCACCTGCTTATCAGATGGATATTTTTGCCCAAATGGTTATACTGTTAGAAAAAGAAAATGACCTGAACATTTTCAGTGTGAAAAACAAATATGGTTTTGAATTCACCGAAACTCCTTTTCACACTCAAGAGTCTGCTCAATTGCACACTAAATGCCTTGTTTTATGAGATTTCCATAGGAAATTCATTGGGCATCTACCTAGGAAACTTCCCCAAACTGCATAATTCTACTTTAGAGACAAGCTGGGCATCTTAATCTCTAAATCACAGGCAGGGGAAGATCCACAGCTTTCTTACTGCTTTTTAACTTATTCTTTTCTGCTTTGTTTCCATACTTCATGAAGAGCCCCACATACACAAAGAGGGCCCAGTTCTTGTGCGCCAAGGTGTCTACAGAGTGTCACTGCGACTCAGGGTTCCTCAGCACCAGCACTGCTGACACTGTGGGTGAGCTCATTCTTGTCATGGGGGCACCTGTGCATCCTAGGATGCTTAGCAGCCTCCCTTACCTCTCCCCACCAGATGCTAGGAGTGTCCCTTCCAAACTGTGACAAACAATGATCACTCCAGCCCTTGCCAAATATCTCTGGGGGTAGGAGTAGGGGTGAGAGACAAAGTGAGATTTGAAAACCACAGCATTAATGGAATCAGTTATGGAACATATGTCTTTGTAAAATATGGGCATGTTTTGCATGCTATAATCAACAGAAAACTGATTCCAGGATCAAAATCCAAAACAAAACCCATGCCAAAGAAGAGCTTCTCAGTCCATGGTTAAAGGAAGTGAGTATATTAGCTTCAGTTTTATTTTGAACATGTTTGACACTTTTGATGATCGGATTAACCCAGGATAATCCGTTTTGAGAACTCCCAGATAGGGCTTAGAATTACCTAAATAGTGTGGTTCCGAGTTTGCAGGAAGAGTGATGGCCCACTTTGGTGGAAGGCTTCCTGATGACAGCATAGCTGTCTCCTCTAAGTCAAAATGATCACTATGGCTAAGGGGATGTGTATGAATATATGTATATGAAGTGAAGTGTTACCCCCTCAGTCGTGCCCAACTCTTTGCGACCCCATGGACTGCAGCCTGCCAGGCTTCTCTGTTTATGGGATTTTCCAGGCAGGGATACTGGTGTGGTTTGCCATTTTCTTCTCCAGGGGATATTCCCCAACCAGGGATTGAACTCAGGTCTCCTGCACTGCAGGCAGATTCTTTACCAACTGAGCTATCAGGGAAGCCCATGTATATAAGGATCTAGTTAAAACCTCTTGACAGCAGTCTGATTGAGGTATTGGTAGTTTTTGAGTGATCCTCTTTGAAGTTCTGACCAAAGCATTTCGATAGATCTTGGAGATGTCACTGATATATTTATTCATTCAGTAAATATTTGTTGAGTCCCACTCTATGCCACACCCAATATGCAGCAATATGAATAAGACAGACCCATTTTCTGCCCTCACAGAGTTGCCTAAGGAAGAGACCACTTATACATGTAAGTATGAAGAAGGCCTGAGATAGAGAAGTGCATTGCAGGCCCCTCACCTAGCTTAATGGGGATGAAGGCTTGAAGGAGGGTCAGGGAAAGGTAAATCGGAATTAGGCAGAGGAGAAGTGTGTGTTCTGGGGGAGGGTAAAGGAGAGCTTGTTATGGGCAGAGAGAAGGGCTTGTGTGAGACTTGGAGGTTAGAGGAAGCAGAAGAGAAGACCAGCTAAAGAGTAGGATGTGAGGGGAAATGAGAGAGGTTGGGCAAAGAACAGTATGTGGGGGAAGGGGATTTGGGCAGGTCAGACTGCACTGTCTGGAATTCCCTGGTAAGCCAGTGGTTAGGATTCCTTGCTCTCACTACCAGCCCTGAGTTCAATTCCTAGTCAGGGAACTGAATCCCACAAGCTGCAAAACCCCACAAGCCACACTGCATGGGCAGTAATCAGTTAATTTTTTTAAAAAAGACCCCCCTGTCACATGACAGTAATGGAGACAATTGGATAGGCATGACGTGACCAGGTTGGTGGTTCAGAAAGATTATTCTAACTGCAGGGTAAAGAGCAGGAATGTGGAAGGGGACAACATCAAGTACAGCATTTTTTATTTTGAGATATAGCTGATTACAATATTAGTTTCAGGAGTACCATGTAGTGATTAGTGATTCAAGACTTTCATAGAGTGTATCCATTTAAAGTTGTTATAAAATATTGGCTATATTCCAGGTGCAGCATTTTTTAAAAGCAAAATTTCTAAAAGATTGGGGCCCACCATAATTCTTCATATTACATTTATTGAACAAGTTCCATCCTAGTCGAGGTATGTATGTAACTATATCTGTGTAAATTCACTTTAATAGTCACAAAGAAATGCTACTCAGCACACTTACAGTTACTTCTAACAACATGATTCCCAGTGTCTTCACACAAATTAGTTCTCTATTAGAAAAGCAATGATCTTTCTACTGGGATGATCAGAGGTTGGGAAAGTTTGAAGTCCCAAAGCATTTTGTTAGATTGTTAGAAAGCAAGGCCTGCTTCTCAGAATGCACAGGTAAGTGTACCTCAGGTCTAGGTCCTCGGCATGATGCTTCATCCTGCACATCTCACTGGAAAACAGGAAGCTGCAGAGGAGCGTGTGAGTTGTCAGAGGTACCAGGTGAGCACCAAGGATTATGAAAACACAGGAAAGCAGGACCGCAGGGAGTCAGGCCCAGAATAGGGCCATCTGGTTACGAGGGCCTCTGCCTCACAGCAGGGGAGCCAACAGTGGCCTTTCATCATCCATTCCAGTCCATGACTATGTACATGCCCTTCAAAGTGTCCCCAGCCACAATTAGTCACCTCCTACATTCAATGATCATTGAACTTGAGAGCTTTTTAAAGCTAATTATCTGTTTAAAAACAAAAAAGGCAGAAGCAATGCAATAATAGGCATCTAATCCTATGATCCAGATGCCGGCGAATAGACCTCTCTGCACAGTGATCTGTGCACAGGAAATGGAGCCTCAGTGGCCAGGCAGCCCATTATAAAGTTTCCAAACTGGTCCGTGGTGAGGGTTCATCTGCATTCCTATCTAGGCTGTGCCACTAACTCATTGTTTGACTTTGGGAAAGTTATCTGTGCTTAGCTTCCTCGTCTGAAAAAGAAGGATAGTAATAGCATTTCCCTCATGGCTTTGATGAGGGATACAATGAGATATTGCAGGTAAACTCTCAAATGTCTGTCACATAGCAGGCATCTGTGTGTGCTTAGTCACTCAGTCATGTCTAGCTGTCTGCAGCTCCATGGACTGTGTAGCCCACCAGCTTCCTCTGTCCATGAGATTCTCCAGGGAAGAATCCTGGAGTGTGTTACCATTCCCTTCTCCAGGAAGTTTATTTTTAAGCTGTAGTTTAAAAGGTTTAGATTAGGAAAGGGAACTTGCTACCAGGGAAAGGGGTTGTCCAACTTAAGGAAGAGTTGTGTGTAGAGTTGCTTGCTGTCTCCGTAAGAAGCCTTTAGAGGTAGAGTGATTTCCCTCTCCAGGGCAAACTGTGACACGGGCCTTTTCTGGTGCTTCCTGTCCAGCCCATTTTCTGAATCTGCTCCCTGGGGTGTTTCTTAGATGAATTCTTTTGCCTATAATGCCACATTCAGAAGTGGACCAGCAAAATGATGTCCAAAAAAAAACTAGTCTGGAAGATAATATCTCCAAGTGCACTGGCTGTGATAATCAAAACAGAAACAGAACTTCCAACCTTCAACTTCAGAGTGAAGTTAGAACCGGCTCTTTGAATAAGTAACTCAAGATGTGAAAAGTCTGAACAGTTTGTCATCAGTCAAGTCAGGGAATGCAGAGTTTCACTACAAGTGTGAGTGTTTAGTCACTCAGTCGTCTCTGACTCTGCAACCCTGTGGACTGTACCCTGCTAGGCTCCTCTGTCCCCGGGGATTCTCCAGGCAAGAATACTGGAGTGGGTTGCTCCAGAGGAAAGTGTATTTGACTTTGGGTAGGGAAGGGGGGAGCCTGAAATTTGGTGTTAGGACAAATCCCTGAAAAGATTCTGGGGCCAAACTCCTAGGGTGTGAGTCCAGTCATTCAGTGGCTGTGTGATCTCAGGCAAATTACCTCTAAGTGCTTTAGTGTCATCATCTGAAAGTGCGGATAATAGAATCAGAACTTTGAGAGTTAAACAGATTAATCTACATGAAGCACTTAGCAGAGTGTAGACTTGGAGTCAATGCTATGCAAGTGAAGCTACTGTATTGTTATTACCATTAGTAATAGAAGTGGAACCTCACTCAGTTCCTCCATCCATAGATGGGAATGAGAAAGCCTTCACTTATCTTGAAGAAAGAACCAGTCTTCTGTGGGATAGTCACTTAAGAGACTCCTGCTGTTCACATTGAACCACTTATTTCTCTTCCCTCACTTCAACACAGGTGTTCCTGAGAGGGGAAACCTTTGAACCAAGCAAGTGTCAGGAAGTTCCCAAATGATTTGAGAATATAGAGGGTGGGAAGATGTTCATAACTGGGCTGAACTGTTCTCAGACATGCATGAAAATGAAAACAGAAAATACATTGAGGCATGCTTTTTTTTTTTTTTTTATTCTTTTACTTTACAATACTGTATTGGTTTTGCCATACATTGACATGAATCCACCACAGGTGTACATGAGTTCCCAACCCTGAACCCCCCTCCCACCACCCTCCCCGTATCATCTCTCTGGGTCATCCCAGTGCACCAGCCCCAGGCATCCTGTATCCTGTATCGAACCTAGCGATTCGTTTCTTACATGATACTATACACATATTTCAATGCCATTCTCCCAAATCCCATCCTCTCCCTCTCCCACAGAGTCCAAAAGTCTGTTCTTTACATCTGTGTCTCTTTTGCTATCTTGCATACAGGGTTATCATTACCATCTTTCTAAATTCCATATATATGTGTTAGTGTACTATATTGGTGTTTTTCTTTCTGGCTTACTTCACTCTGTATAATCGGCTCCAGTTTCATCCACTTCATTAGAACTGCTTCAAATGTATTCTTTTTAATGGCTGAGTAATACTCCATTGTGTATATGTACCACAGCTTTCTTATCCATTCGTCTGCTGATGGACATCTAGGTTGCTTCCATGTCCTGGCTATTATAAACAGTGCCGTGATGAACATTGGGGTACACGTGTCTCTTTCGAGTCTGGTTTCCTCGGTGTGTATACCCAGAAGTGGGATTCCTAAGTCATAAGGCAGTTCTATTTGTAGTTTTTTAAGGAATCTCCACACTGTTCTCCATAGTGGTTGTACTAGTTTGCATTCCCACCAACAGTGTAAGGGGGTTCCCTTTTCTCCACATCCTCTCCAGCATTTATTGCTTGCAGACTTTTGGATCGCAGCCATTCTGACTGGTGTGAAATGGTACCTCATTGTGGTCTTGATTTGCATTTCTCTGATAATGAGTGATGTTGAGCATCTTTTCATGTGTTTGTTAGCCATCCGTATATCTTCTTTGGAGAAATGTCCGTTTAGTTCTTTGGCCCATTTTTTGATTGGGTCATTTATTTTTCTGGAATTGAGCTGCAGGAGTTGCTTGTATATTTTTGAGATTAGTTGTTTGTCAGTTGCTTCATTTGCTATTATTTTCTCCCATTCCATAGGCTGTCTTTTCACCTGCTTATTATAGTTGAGGCATGCTTTTAAAAGAGGAGAGGAGGGCTTCCGTGGTGGTCCAGTGGCTAAGAATCCACCTTGCAGTGCAAGGATCACTGGTTCAATCCCTGGACCAAGAAGATCCCACATGCTGCAGGACAACTAAGGCCAAGTGCCATCCTAGTGAGCCTGCACTCTGGAGCCCATGAGCCGCAAATGTTGAAGCCCATGCACCACAACCACTGAAGCTTGTGTGCCATGGAGCCCGTGCTATGCAACAAAAGAAGCCCCCACAACAAGAAGCCTGTGCGCTGCAACTAGAGAGTAGTCCCCACTCACCGCAAGTAGAGAAAGCCCTCTCATAGCAGTGGAGAGCAGTGCAGCCAAAAATAAATAAATATTCAAAGAGGAAAGAACTAACACTCTGGTAGTATTTTTTAGTGCTATTAAGGATTACTATTTGTTTCTTAATTGGAAATTCATGTCTAAATACTGTACCTAGCCTTTTTTGTACATAGACAAAAAAGGTTAGATACACTGTTGAAGTATGTGAAAAACACTTTTTAGACTGCGAAACCTGAGACACATCTTGCTAAAACAGGGGACAGAGCTTGTCAAACACTGATGAAGGAAGGGAATAGGCTCAACTGAACGCTCAGTTGCCAGGGGCAGCTTCAACTTCAGCTCCCTGGGCCACCAAAGAATCCTGCTTATGGAGAACAGGGCCAAGATGACTCGTCGCCCAAGGCTTTGGTCCCTAGACTGAGATGGAATCCTCCCAGAACATAGCTATGCCTGCCAAGTTAATCTTAAAAAGCTTTCATGGTCAGGGAAGATATCCTTAGGAAATCTTCTGAGGTCTGTCACAGGCTCTGTCCCCCTTTTCCAATCAAATAGGGATTATCTGCATTGGTGGTTTCCTTCCAGTTTTAACATGAACAATTAGGGTCATGTGATTTCAGGAGCCTGTGATTTCAGGCCGAGTCTCACTGTTCTGGTTTATTTGGTACAGAATGAGGAGCAAAAATTCACAGGAGCCGGGAAAGAAAGCATGCGAGGATGGGTGTGGAGTAATACGCCAGCTCTTCCTGGACAAGCCACCGTCTGAGGAAGAGACAGCAAAGCTGAAGACTGTTCCCTCACCCCCACCTTTCTCCTGGCTTTCCAGCTCCTCCCAAATGTCCGAGGTGATGATGAAGCCAGTGAGGCATCCTGGGAGGAGGAGAAAGTGTGTGCCCTGTGTTTCTGGGCTTCGTAAGGCAATCGGGTCAGCCAAGAGATCAGGCCCTATAACCATGGCCATTGTGAGGAGCTCACAGCTTTCAGAGTAGATAACATAATTTTTAAAAAGAGATGTTGTTTCTGCCTCAAAGAATAACTTTCCTTGTTCTAAAGCAGTGGTTTCCAAACTTTATTATCAGAAATTCCTATCAGTAAAATTAAAACTGAGGACATAATATATATAAATATACACATTTGTGTGTATTATGTGTACTACTGAATTAATATGTGTTGTAAAACACCCAAAATAAAAATTAGGAAAGACTGAGATGAACCAAACAGAAATAGAAGTCTTAACTTTTTCCTCTTTCTCACCCCAGTGGATTATCTTGCCCCATGCTTGGAGTGTGTGCACTCAACTTTGGAGATGACTCTTAAGTGGTGAAATGCTGGGAGGAGGTCATAGCATGTTGCTCCAGTAGCAAAGGCAGCGATGGAACAGACCGCCAATGGGAGCTCCTTGAGGAAGGACCTGGTTTTCCTTATTCAACTTTCTGTGCTCAATTCTAATTAAATGGTAGGTAAAGGGAAAAAAAGAATTGAAGCCAGCATTCCTAAAAGTCTGATAACTGATGTGAAATCTGTGTTTTATATTAGGTTATGTGAAGTGAATAACATTGTCTTTCTGTAAGTTAGTTAGTCGCTCAGTCATTTCTGACTCTTTCTGACCCCATGGACTATAGCCTGCCAGGTTCCTCTGTCCATGGGATTCTCCAAGCAAGGATCCTGGAGTGGGTTGCCATTCCCTTTTCCAAGGGATCTTCCCGACCCAGGGATTGAACCCAGATCTCCTGCATTGCAGGCAGATTCTTTACTGTCTGAGACACCAAGTATCTATCAAATACACCTCTATGCATGTAAGACAGGGTCACCTGCTCAGGAGAGTTGCTGACCCAGTGTGCAAGGGCCAGACCATACACCCAGCACTGCCAACCACCTCTGGTAGAAGTGAGAGGGCAGGCCAACACCACGGGAGGCCTGCCCACTCAACACCAGGTCAGGCATCCAAATGTGCACATGCATGTATATTCTATGCACTCTCAGCCCCAGGAAGGTCCTGGAACTTTCTCACTAGGTACCCAAGATCTGTGGTTCTAGGCAGCTCATTCTTAAGGTCATAGTATTGTACAAAAGAAACTAAACTGGGTTCTAGTCTCAGCTCTGTTGTGTGACCTTGAGCAAGTGCCTTACCATCTCTCAGCCTGAGTTTTCTCATCTATACTGAGGAAAACCAATATCACCAGCCCCAGAGGGTTATCGTGAAGTTCATGTGAATGCACTTAGGAAGCTGTTTTGCAAAAAAGCAAAACCTAGTACCTTGATGTCATAAGGTATTTAGTCTTATGAATTAAGGTCATTTTAAGGCAAAAAGACAGGCATTTCCTAGAAATCTTGGAGTTTACTATCCTGAGAAACTTTCTCATGAGGAAACCAGCTCAGAGGGATATTGGCTTATAATAGATTTCTAATCTGAACCTAGAGTTCTGGAGACTTTATAAGCGTAAAGAATAAACCAAATGAACAATGATGATACTCATAAAGCAGATTTCCATTTTTTGGAAATAGAAATGGTAAATTTCCATTTCTCCAGATAATGCCAAAATTTCCAAGGGAGGTGAGTTGTCTGTTCATTCCTTCAGTAAATATTTATAGAGCAACTTGTTGCTGAGATAAAGGCCCCTCCCTCCAGGGCTCTTGTTCCAGTAAATGAGAAAGACTTGTGAGCAATCATTGCAATACACTGACAAGAGCCACAGCCAGTTGTGAATTAGAGATTCTGGGAGGCTTAAATACTGGGGAATCAGGTTAGTGACTTAGGGAAGAGTAGGAATTCAGACATTGCCAGGAGAGGTAAAGGACATTTCAGAGAGAAGGAATGAAGTATAAAGGCCAGGGGTAGAGTAGAGGGTAGGAATGGCAAGAGAATAGCATGGTTTTCTGGGAACTTTAGTAAGGCTTGAGTGTGATGTCCAAGAAGAAAGGGGTAGACAAGAAGCTCAGAAGGTAAGCAGAAGCCAACTCATGGTAAGAGTGGGGTACCAGCAGGTCTTTTTTTTTTTTTTTTCAATTTTTCAATTTTTTTTTCTTTTGTTTATTTATTTATTTTTGGCTGTCCTGGGTCTTCACTGCTGTGCACAGGCTTTCTCTAATTGTAGAGGGCAGGGGCTACTCTCTCACTGCAGCATGCAGGCCTCTTACTGTAGCAGCTTTTCTCGTTGTTAAGGCTACTCCAAAGTTAAGGCATGCGGAATGGGAAGGCTAAGGTCAGCAGTTTAATAGGGTTATATTGGAACTCAGAGTCAGAAGGCTTATACTATGATCTCAGCTGTTCCTGATTACTCGTGTGACTTTGGGCGAGTCACACCACTCACCCCATGATTATAAGGAAATAATACAGTTCTTTTTAGATTAATATTCTGAGATTTCTATGGACGAGCTAGTGATCAGCATGTTCTAGCTACTCCATGTCTATGAAGGAGACTTCTGCTAGGGCTTACAGTGTTCACCTTTATCAGTTCTACCTACTCGGGGCCTGACAATGAAGAGACAATCTATTGAGACACTTTCTCCCTATAACTTGGGTCCCCCACTCTCACTCCACACCTGTCCTTTTCATTGGACTGAATCAAATCAAACAGATGGGGTGACAGGGAAGAATCCAATTAATGTGTACATGTTGTCCTTATATTGTCCTTTTTATCTCACAATAGGCCATCATCGTCCTTGGAATGGATTTTGCCTTTCTGGTTTTTACTGTAACAGATTATATGAGGCAAAATTCCCAAGGCAAGAAGATAATGCTTTTCCCAGTACCTGAGCAGGCAGTCACATAAGATGAACTTTGATGGGTACCAGAGACCCTCACCAGTCCATCCCAGTGTCTGTCCCATGTAATTTCTATGGCCAAGATTTACAAATCCCTGTAAATCAAAGAAATGCCCTGAATGCCTGATAATTGTATAGAAGATAGCAGGAATCGTGGGGGTAGGACATTCCAGTGTTACATCCTGTCATCATAGGGAACAAAAAGGTGGTGTTCTTGCCAATACACCTAAAAATGAGGCCACTTAGACGATGACGTATAACATATGTTTTTGTTCTGTTATATTCACAGTTGCAGAACAGCTAGGAAATAGCAAAGAACATAAGTAGCGACTCTGGTCAAGATGTGCCACTACTGTGGCCACATCACCTGGGTGTGTCTACCCCAGTCTCAGCTAGGTGGCTATCGTTTGAGGTCTTGGTTGCAATCATATGGTGCTGAGGAGTCCTGATGAAGACTTCCTGCCCATGTGTCCAGTGGCTGATTGATGCTGGCAGTCAACCAGGACCACAGCTGGCACCCTTGTCCAGAACACATGGCTTCTCTGTGTGGTCTGGGCGTCCTCACAGCATTGTATCTGAGTTCCAACAGCAAGTGTCCCAACACACATTAGAAACCGCCAGGGGAAACTGCATTGCCTTTACTAACCTAGCCTCCTAAGTCACATGTTATTGCTTCTGCCCAATTTGTTTCATTAGAAGCAAGGCCCTAAAGCCAGTACATATCCTGGAAGAGGGGAATTCGATTGCCTCTCCTGATGGAGTGGACAAAAACTTGCAAACACATTTAAAACTACTACATACGTTTTTAACAGAATATGTGCTTGAAAATATACTGTTTTTGCTGGTATAACTATTGCTAAGATAAAAATAATTGCTAATATTTTGGAAACACTGATCATATGCCTGGAACGGTGCTAAGCTCTCTATATGTTAGGAGAGTTAAATGACACACCACTCCCCATCCTATGGGACAAGTACTATTATTCCCCCATTTCACAGATCTGGAATCTAAAAGTGAAAGGTCTGTGGTAATTTGTCTGTTTTACCCAGGTAGAAAGTGGCAGGCCCCAGGGAAGAGCCTGGGCAGACTCAGGTACAAGCACTTATCCACTGAGCCAAACTGTCACGTTTCCCCAAGGCTTATATATAAGATGAAGTTCAGGCACGTGAAATAGATTTCTCAGTTAATGAGTGGATATAAAACTGTATCCAACCTCACAAAAAATGTATTTGTACAGTTCCTAACAAAGTGGAGAAAATGTCTTCCAGGTAGCTCTTGTGTGAAAGTTTCTGGAGGGAAGAGGTTGGGTTTAAAAAGATGCTGTGATAATCCCTTTTTGAAGTAGGAGAGAGCCTCCCCAGCCACATGAAAGGGCAGGAGAGAGCTTGGAGGAGGAGGTGCTGACTATTATGGGGAAGGACAGAGAAAGAGGCAGGCCTCCCACCCTCCCGTCCACCCCATTTCCCACAGGCGAATCAGAAGGAGACTTCAGGAGAAAAGACTTATCTAAAAAAGATTGCTTTCCTATAAAGAGATTTACAAGAAAGATGCTATCTGTTATGCAATGTGAAATCCTCCAGAGCCTCTGAAAATCTTCAGTGAAATTGCAAAAAATCACCATGGGTTTTGGTGTAGTTGGATTTATTGTTAGAACTAGTTTAGGGACTGAGTTTTGTATCGTGAATGACTCAGAATCAGCTAGTGCTAAAAGCGGGTATTCACTTCTGGGTTCTTAAATCATACCCTCTAACAGGTAGTTCACGTACTTGACAGAGTGATGGAATTCATTAACTAGTTGCATTCCCACTAGGGCTCTCTTTATCCTTGCCAGGAATTGACATCAGGCCCAGTCTGTCCAAGAAACAATGAATCACTTCCACTGAACAAATGCTTACTGAGCACCTGTAACACTGATCACACCCAGATACTAACAAATCTCGGTGAGACTAAATAGTAGACAAGGGGTTGTTCACCTTGGTTTGCCCACTCTAGATCCAAGAAATCTACCAGGAAGCTAGGTCCCTCTCAATCCAGATACATAACAATTCTTCAGTAAGTTTATGAAACCAATTCCAAGTATTCATGATTAACGCAAAGCTCTGTGGTGAGAACCAGATAAATTAGAAGGTTGTTATTCCTTTGGTCACAGTCCAACAAAAGAGATGAGATTTGGAGACGAGCTGGACGGAGCTGGGCAGAGTTGAAACTGACCTGCAGGAGTCATGAAATGTGGGCAAGAAATAAACCTTTGCTGTTGTAAACCAGAAGGATTTGGGGGTCGTTATGAAACACTCATAATGTAAATCACACACGTACTGTGTGGAAGGTTTGTGGAATATGGAGTTGTCCAAGACACAGTCTCTGACCTCTAGAAGCTTATAATCTAAGAAGGTTAGACACCCAAGTATCTGTAAAAGTAGCAGAAGTGGCCAAGCTGATGAGTGAGGCAAGAGGACCACAAGGCTGATTAGCAGCATGGAAAATAAGAGAGGAGATTTCACAGAGGATGGATGATCTGAGGCTCAACGATGCAGGGAGTTCAAAGAGAAAAAGGACCAAGGAGAGATCTGTGAATTTTGTTTCCAGGAGATAAATAGGGGCTTTGGGGAAGTACTTCCAGATGAGGGAGTAGAGGGGGCAATCAAGGGCTAAAGGAGATGGAGAGGAAGAAAAGCCATCAGGAAAGATTTCTCTTTCAACATGTGTGGTGAGAGAAACCATAGTGATGGGGGAGATCAGGAGTGCGCTGTTTTGCAGGATGAGGCAGCAAGCAAGTGCTCTTGGGGTTTCTGCCCTCCCTACACTCCCTCCTCAGAGTCTACTCCACCCACTGTGCTTCCTGAGAGGAGAGGGATCTGCAATCTCCAACCTCAGGTGATTGGATCAAGGTGGGCACCTGATTTGAGAAGGGCCAGCCTAAGTTGCTAATGACATAGTGCTTGAATGATTGGGCTCAAAAAGTTGCCAATGACATAACGTTTGAATGGGCTCCAAAAGGTGACCAAGGACAATCACATTCCTTCTCATAAGGCCCCCAAGCCAAGAGATACTGATGAAAAATGTTCTTTGGGGATGGATCCTTGAGCTGAAAATAGGTACAGGAGAATGGAGCAGCCTCTATCCAGTCATGTGCATAGCTAACTCATGAGAACCCACAGGAAGTGGCTGAGAAAGGAGAACAGAAAACAGATAACACGAGAAAAGTGGAGAGGCCATGAGTAAAAGATGGCAATAATGAATCTATGGTGCCTCATGATGTAGGTCTTTGCGTGAATATCACCTCATTTATTTCTCATAACAATCCTATGAGACAGGTGCTATGATCGTCCTTGTTTTAGGAACCCAACACACAAAGGAGTTGTACCTGACAAGACTCAAAAGTAGGGCCATGATAAAAACTATAGACTGTCCTCTTGTTGAGCCATTTTGATTACTGCCTCTCCCAAGGGAGATGAGTGGCACTCCCTGAAGCTTCTGGGAGTCAGCCCTTCCTAAGCTCAGATGCTTGAGCTCTGTTGGACTTCCTGAGATCATCTGAGCCTATCTGACCATCTGGAACAGCTTCTAGTTCCTGTCATCCAAAAGAACTCAACCAAATCAGATGGGGAGATTTGCGAATTTTCTGAGTAAGGCAAACTGGAAATGTTAGAGAGAAAAGGGGATTGTTGATGGAGCAGACCTACAAGGAAGCACAAAGGGGTGGAACTAAGGGTGAGGGAGAGATTTTTCTTGTCCCACGGACAGAACCATATATTAGTTTTACAATCAGGCTCCACGGTGCCACATGACAAATTAATCAACTAACCAAACCTACAGGAGTTACACATAGCCCAGTGGCTGTGCCTTTCCGGCTGGCTTAGCCACTAATGAAGGGAGCAGGTGAGGCTGGGCCTGCATGCCTCCTTCTTTCTGAGCCCAAGTTTCTCTGTTGACAAAATGGGGATGATGATTAATAAATGGAGAGACGTTGACTTTCCAGGACTCTGGGGAAACTGCAGAGGTACAGAGCACCATGGTGGGGCTGCCCACTGTGGCAGCCAGACCCAAGGTCTCGAGTCAGATTTTCCAGGGTTGATCTCTGAGGGGGAGGGCTGGGAGCAGGCAGTGTGTAGGGGAATGCTCTCAGGAGCAATAAGGGTGGCCAGAATGAGCAGAGGTAGAAGTCACAGGAAAGACAGCAGTCGATTCTGGGGGAGCTGGGCCTGGGATGGCCCAGAGAGTCATCCCTAACTGAGATTGGAGCTAAGCCTTTGAACCCCACACCCTCCGAGAAGTCAAGGTGCCTGGGATGCCCTGTCAGGTGTGGCCGCTCCCTTGAGTCCAGGGGGCATGTCTTGGGGAGAGGCACAGCTGTGAGAGCTTCAGCAGGGAACGTTCCGTGGAGATTGGGGCACAGGGGCGGGGAGAGTGCCTCAGTCTTGAAGAGGGGATCTGAGTGGTACTTACAGAAAAACTGAACCCCCAGTTTTCAGGGGCCAATTCAGGCAAGGAGCTTTGCTTTGGGAAAGTGGGGACTGGAAGGGTCAGGAGAAGACTGCAGAATGTTCTGCACTGATAAGCTCTTTCCTTATCCCCACATGAAATTGTTGGGAAAGTACCTGACCTGTGAAAATGCTGCATGTGTCTGCATGTGTGGCTGTGGAGACTGTAAAGGGAGAGACTCCTGTATCTCGCCTGGAGCCAAAAATCCAAAGAACTTTAAAAGTCAGAGAAACTGGAGATGAGGCAAGGAAACTGTGGGGAGAACTCTGGATCACAGTCTGGGCCAAGCCGAGCCTAAATCTCCAGTGGGCCGGGGAGTCGCAGGTGTGTCATGTTAAAAACATGCTCCTTTCCCAGCGTGCAGCTGGGCTTGGAGGATTTCAGCACTTCCAGAGTGAAATAGAAACTCCTCTCTGCAGCTCGTGTGTCCCCAGCCCACGTCTGGGCTTCGTCACTGAGAACTGCCCCAGCCCTGATTTGGGAGATGCACGATGAAATGAGAGGATAAGCCTATGCCTGAGGCATCTTCACTTCAGGGGGGTGCACACAGACAGAGGCCGCCTGAAGACCTGGCAAGAGGCGCTTGCAAACCAAGGAGAGATGCCCCGGGAGAAAGCAAACCGCCAGCACCTTGAGTGGTGAGAAATGCGTTTCTGTTGCCTAAACCAATGAGCCTGTGGTGTTTTGTTATGGCTGCCCCGGCTGACTGAGACAGGGAGATAGGAAGCCGTGGGCTGAGAAGGTTGGTGCAGGAGGCAAAACCTACCCACGTGTGCTCCCTGCTTCTCTGTTTTCTCTTTCCTGCTTCCCACAATCAGACCCTGGAGGGGATGGTCAGTGGCCAGAGGACACATGGCAGAGATGGGTTTCCAAGGGTGCATGAAACTAGACACCCAAATGTGTACCACTGGAGACCAGGGCCTCCAGGGCTCCTTTGCCAATCGGCTTTCAGGCCGGAGGTCACCAGCTGCAGGCACTGGAGGAAGTAAAGGGAAGAGAAGCAGCTACATGCACACACACCCCTCTTCACTTCCCGCCACTGTGTGCTCGCTTCTAGGCCATTGCTAAGGTCACTGACCTGAATTCAGCTTTCAAGGGACATTTGTTTCACTGTAATTCTTTTGATCCCAGTTTGGAACTTGGCTAAAAAGTATGACCCAATTTAAGAAAGTATTCAACGCCCATATCTAAACTGAAAACGGAGAACAAGAAAGGTAAGAGAGGGGCCTTATCTGAAAAATGAGGCAATTGTGGTTTAAAAAAAAAATTAAACCACAAGAAGGCTTTCTTCAAAGAAAATCTTACCAGGAAGCAGAAAGAAGGGAGGTACACGTGAGCTGAGCTGCTTGGATCAAAAGGGAGGGTTCCAGAATCCTGCCCAGCAAGGCCAGGCTCTGCAGACCAGGCTCTGAAATCACTTGACTATCATCTCTGAAATCCTCCTCTGGCCTCCGATCTGCAATCTCTGAGAAGTCAGTAGTCGCAGCTCCCCAAACTGAGGGGGAGCCAGTGGAGCTGGCGCCCAGGGGAGGGTCCTCAGCTGCTCCTTCTCAACTCAGCATCCATCCATGCACTCCCCACAGGAGGGGGGGCTGGGCAGGCCAAGAAGCCAGGTGGGGAGGTCTAGCTGCAGGAGTGGCCCCAAGTGATGGAGCCTGTGAGCTGGGATGAAGAAGCCCGCTCACCTCCCCAGACAAAACTGCCCTGGGCCATGTACATTGTGTGCTTCCCTCCTGACTTTTGCTGCAGAAAAACCCTTGCTCCCTTTGTCTAAGACCAGTCCCTGTTTGCACCAGCCCCTCCTGACTCTCCTCGGTACCTCTGCCCCACTCTCTCAGTCCACAGGTCCCCTCCTCATCAAAGTGAAGTGAAGTGAAAGTTACTTAGTCGTGTCCAACTCTTTGTGACCCCATGGACTATATAGTCCATGGAATTATCCAGGCCAGAATACTGGAGTGGATACCCTTTCCCTTCTACAGGGGATCTTCCTGACCCAGGAATCGAACTGGAGTCTCCTGCATTGCAGCAGATTCTTTACCAACTGAGCTATCAGGGTCAAAACAAAACTTTCTATGAAAAGCCCCTTGTCTCCCTCTTCTCCCTGTTCACACCACTGTCAAGAGTGCCTACCACTGCCGTTTCCACTCCTTTCCTTGCATTCACTTTTTAAATATTCTGTATTTACATGCCTTAGTTCCTTGCTCTTTTCTTGGTTTGCAGCATCAGTTTGTTGTATCCTTTATCCTTGTGGGTGCCTCACCAGCCAAGAGCAGAGGTTTTGAACTTGCTATTCTGTTGCCAGGAGGGGTGAAGAGCTGGGGAAACAGGGCAGCCTCAGGCTTGCCCCCCTTCCACTTTGAGGCTCACATGGAGCTCTGTGTTGAAACCAGTGCACCAAGCTCACCACCAGCCTTCTTGTTGTTGGATCCATTTAGGGCTTATCTCTGTGTCCCTCTTTCCCACCAGAACCTCAGCTCTAGGGTGCTCACCAGCTGCCCTTGAGACAGGCTCCTCACCCACCTTCTTCCCTCTAGCTGAAGTGTAGCTCCCCCCACCAGAGGGTCCACTGTGCCCCAGGTAGAATCTCCATTCATCCTGCCACTGTCTTAGGTCAGACCACAATCACCCCATCCTGCACGCCTGCGACTGCTTCCTCTCTGGGCCCATCGCTCCAGCTCAGCCCTTCCTAATTGAGAATTCACATTGTTGCCAGTGCAAACTTACAGTGTTAGTTTACAACGTTGTGCTACTTTCTGCTCCACAGCACAGGGAATCAGTTAAACATACACATATATTCACTCTTTTTTAGATTCTTTTCCCATATGGGTCAGTAGAGTATTGAGAAGGACCTTTATACAATAGGTCCTTATTAGTTATCTATTTTATACACAGTACTGTGTATATGTCAATCCCAATCTCCCAATTTTTCCCTCCCCCTCTTTTGCCCCCAGTAACCATAAAATTGTTTTCTACATCTGGAACTGTTTTGTAAACAAGTTCATTTGTACCATTTTGTTAGATTCCACACATAGCTAACATCTAACATACAATATTTGTTTTTCTGTGTCTTAGTATGATAATCTTCAAGTCCAGCCATGTAGCTGTTAATGGCATTATTTCCTTCTTTTTATGGCTGAGTAATATTCCATTGTGTATACATACCATGTCTTCTTTATCTGCTCCTCTGTTAATGGACATTTACTTTGCTTCCCTATCCTGTATTGTAAATAGTGCTGCAGTGAACATTGGAGTGTATGGATCTTTTTGAATTACAGTTTTCTCCAGATATGTGCCCAGGAGATGGATTACTGGATCATAGAATAGCTCTATTTTTAATTTTTTAAGGACCTCCGTAGTGTTCTCCATAGTGGCTGTACCAGTTTACATTCCCACCAACAGTATAGGAGAGTTCCCTTCTCTCCACACCCTCTTTAGCATTTATTGTTTGTATAGTTTTAATGATAGCCATTCTGACCAATATGAGGTGATACTTCACTGAGTTTTGGTTTGCATTTCTCTAATTATTAGCTATGTTGAGCATCTTTTCATGTGCCTTTTGGCCATCTGTGTGTCTCCTCTGGAGAAATGACTATTTAGATCTTCTGCCCATTTTTTGATTGGGTTGTTTGCTAGGTTTTGTTGTTGTCATTGAGCTGCATGAGCTGTTTATTTTGGAGATTAATTCCTTGTTGGTCGCTTCATTTACGAATATTTTCTCCCATTCTATGGGTTGTTTTCTCATTTTGTTTATGGTTTCCTTTGCTGTGCAAAAGCTTTTAAGTTTAATTAGGTCTCAGTTGTTTATATGACCCCTAATAGAGGACTGGTCCTGCTGTAATCTAGAGAAAAGTGTGGTAACTGATTCATACTCAAGTGTTAATTACTAGTCACATCCCAATATGCCTTCCTCTCAAGTTTTGTTTGTAGTTAGTAGAAGAATATCCCTTCACTAAAAGGAATTCTTTTTAAACTTTAAACTCATTATTAAAAATATTTAAAGTGGTAATTTTAGAATTAACTTCTTTAAGAATTTTAGAATTCTAAAAGTTTCTTTTAGAATTTATCAAAATTTTTAACTCTGTGATTTTTCTCATTATTATCTGTTCAATGACTATGTCTTCCTGTCAGATCATAAATAATCTTGAGAGAATATGGATCAAGTTTTTCTTGTTCTTCATTGTATCCCTACCACGTAGCACAGTGACTGGCTCACAATAATGCCTTTATAAATATTTGTTAAATAATGTGTTATGAGTAAATGAACAAGTGAGCGAGTAAGAGGGAAAATCATTCCTAGGGTCATTTTCTCTAAATAACACTGGAATATCTCCCACAGTCAGTCATCAATATGCCTACGAGTAAGTCTGGTCCTGAAGAGAAGTTGAGGGGACAAGCAATGTCTATGGCATGGGTAATGCAGCCCCCAGTGCCATCTGAATTGGCCCCTTGGGACTTTCCTACATATTCCAATGATGTCCCTGTCTGAACATCTCTGGGAGAGCCTGCATAGCCATAGGGTGAAGGTGGAATATATTATAGCTTCATAGTGAAGTCGCTCAGTCGCGTCTGGCTCTTTGCGACGCCATGGACTGTAGCCTACCAGGCTCCATTGTCCATGGGATTTTCCAGGCAAGAGTACTGGAATGGGTTGCCATTTCCTTCTCCAGGAGATCTTCCCGACCCAGGGATCGAACCCAGGTCTCCCGCATTGTAGGCAGACACTTTACCATCTGAGCCACCAGGGAAGTCTTGGTGACTATAGCTTCATAGTCACCTCTTATGTTTGACTGCAAGTGCTATCCCCTAGCTAAATTACCCACTCTATCCACCAGGCTTGCCCAAATGACATTGTGTCATTCTTAAAACTAAATTAACCTCCTGAATGATACAGACTTGCTGTCATCAAAGTTACTCCAAAGACAGTTGTTGTTTAGTCACTAAGTCATGTCCGCCTCTTTTGTGACCACCATGGACTGACACCCATCAGGCTTCTCTGTCCGTGGGATTTCCTTGGCAATAATACTGGAGTGAGTTGCCATGTCTTTCTCCAAGGGATCTTCCTGACCCAAGGACCAGACCTGGGTCTCCTGCATTGCAGGAATATACTTTACCACTGAGCCATCAGGGAATTCCTCCAAAGACAGTGGTTGAGGCAGTTCTGAAGGGCGCTTCAGGGGGCATCTGAGCAGCATCTGTGTTACTGGAGTGAATGAACAGCTTGAGAGGGGAAAACTCTCCCCTAGGTATACAATCTCCAGATGTGTGGTTGAGAAAATGTGACCTCCAGGTGACATCATGTAGGTGACTAAACAGATGGAGTCAGTGACTGTGTAACCCAAGAAAGTGACTGTGTAATCCAAGCTAGGGGTGCTGGAGGTGCTGAGAAAGCCAAGACAGAGAAAGTCTCTTCATAAAAAAGGAAGAAGAATTAGTTTATATCAGAGAATACTTATACATTTAAAGAAATGCAGCCAGTTCTGGGTCTTAAACATGCTTAAATCAAAGGGCAATCATTTGAAATGACAAAAGGTTTATAAAATATTAAAATGTGTTATGTTTAATTTTTTAAAGTATATAATTCTGCATTTTGTTTTCATCTTTTTTATTGAAGTATAGTTGATTTATAATGTTAGCTCCAGGTGTACAGCATAGTAATCCAGTTATACATATACATTTTTTTCAGATTCCTTTCTCTTATAGGTTATTACAAAAAATTGGTTTTAGTTCCCTGTGCTGTACCATAGGTCCTTGTTTGTTCTCCCCATCCCCCACACTGGACCACCAGGGAATTCTCTTGGTTTTATTATCTAGGAAGTATGGTCACCAAGGAGCTTCCCAGGTAGCACTAGTGGTAAAGAATCTGCCTGCAATGCAGAAGCCACAGGAGATGTGGATTTGATCCCTGAATCCAGAAGATCCCCTGGAGGAGGACATGGCAACCCACTGTAGTATTCTTGCCTGGAGAGTCCTATGGACAGAGGAGCCTGGCAGGCTACAGTCCATGGGGTTGCAAAGAGTCGGACATACTGAAGTGATTTAGCATGCATGCACGCAAGGGTACCATAGGTATACTTGGGCCAGAGAGTGGCTAGAAGACCCTGGAGAGAAAGCAGCAAGAGCTGAAAGGATGGCCGTTGGGTGTTTTGAAAGTCCGGTTCTTGGGAGAGATGGGATGCTGGAGCCAGAAAAGGGTGGGAGATTCCAGACATTCACAAGCTCAGAAGGCATTCGAAGAAGCCGCTGGAGGCTTGACAGACATAATTCCAGGTTCTGATATGTTATTATCTAAAATGTGATCCACACCCTGGATTTCAGGATCTTGGAGGAGCTTTTGTCTTATATATATTTGCGTTTTATCAGAAAAACACTGGGCCTTGCATAAAGCAGATGGTTCATAAGTGTTTGTCAACAACGAGTTGGTAAACGACGGTGAGAGAAAGATGTGGCAGGAGTGTCTGGCAGGGAGCCCCAGAGTGAAGGCAGGGAGTCCAAAGGTCAGAGTCGGGTTGCCTTCACTGAGATGTCCCAGGTGATGGGCAGAAAGGCTGACATCTTATCAAGAACTGGCTGCATGCTCTGGCTGTTCTCCAAATCCTCAGTCCAGGTGTCTTCATCTCTGGGACTCATCCTTGAATAAGCCTCCAGGTTCCTGTCCTACCCTCACGTTATCTGTTTTGTAATCATAATGCATACACTACAATAAAGGACAGAAAGTGGTATGGACCTAACAGAAACAGAAGATATTAAGAAGAAGTGGCAAAAATACACAGAAGAACGCTACAAAAACAATCTTCACGACCAAGATAATCACGATAATATGATCCCTCACCTAGAGTGAGACATCCTGGAATGTGAAGTCAAGAGGGCCTTAGGAAGCATCACTATGAACAAAGCTAGTGGAGGTGATGGAATACCAGTTATTTCAAATCCTGGAAGATGATGCTGTGAAAGTGCTGGATTCAATATGCCAGCAAATTTGGAAAACTCAGCAGTGGCCACAGGAATGTAAAAGGACAGTTTTCATTCCAATCCCAAAGAAAGGCAATGCCAAAGAATGTTCAAACTACTGCACAATTGCACTCATCTCACACACTAGTAAAGTAATGCTCAAAATTCTCCAAGCCAGGCTTCAGCAATACATGAACCATGAACTTCCTGATGTTCAAGCGGATTTAGAAAAGGCAGAGGAACTAGAGATCAAATTGCCAACATCCACTGGATCATGGACAAAGCAAGAGAGTTCCAGAAAAACATCTATTTCTGCTTTATTGACTATGCCAAAGCCTTTGACTGTGTGGATCACAATAAACTGTGGAAAATTCTGAAAGAGATGGGAATACCAGACCACCTGACCTGCCTCTTGAGAAATTTATATGCAGATCAGGAAGCAACAGTTAGAACTGGACATGGAACAACAGACTGGTTCCAAATAGGAAAAGGAGTATGTCAAGGCTGTATATTGTCACTCTGCTTAAATTTAACTTCTATGCAGAGTACATCATGAGAAACACTGGGCTGGATGAAGCACAAGCTAGAATCAGGATTGCAGGGAGAAATATCAATAACCTCAGATATGCAGATGACACCACCCTTATGGCAGAAAGTGAGGAAGAACTAAAGAGCCTCTTGATGAAAGTGAAAGAGGAGAGTGAAAAAGTTGGCTTAAAGCTAAACATTCAGAAAACGAAGATCATGGCATCTGGTCCTATCACTTCATGGGAAATAGATGGGTAAACAGTGGACACAGTGGCTACTTTATTTTTCTTGGCTCCAAAATTACTGCAGAGAGTGACTGCAGCCATGAAATTAAAAGACACCTACTCCTTGGAAGGAAAGTTATGACCAACCTAGACAGCATATTAAAAAACAGAGACATAACTTTGCCGATTAAGGTCCGTCTAGTCAAGGCTATGGTTTTTCCAGTAGTCGTGTATGGATGTGAGAGTTGGACTATAAAGAAAGCTGAGCGCCAAAGAATTGATGCTTTTGAACTGTGGTGTTGGAGAAGACTTTTGAGAGCCCCTTGGACTGCAAGGAGATCCAACCAGTCCATCCTAAAGGAGATCAGTCCTGAATATTCGTTGGAAGGACTGATGTTGAAGCTGAAACTCCCAATACTCTGGCCACCTGATGCGAAGAGCTGACTTATTGAAAAGACCCTGATGCTGGGAAAGATTGAGGGCAGGAAAAGAAGGGGATGACAGAGTATGATATGGTTAGATGGCATAACCGACTCGATGGACATGGGTTTGGGTGAACTCTGGGAGTTGGTGATGGACAGGGAGGCCTGGCCTGCTGCAGTTCGTGGGGTTGCAGAGTCAAACATGACTGAGCGACTGAATTGAGTACATACATGTTAATCCCAAATTCCTCATTTATCCCTCCCCACCCCCTCCCCTTTGGTAACCATATGTTTGTTTTCTATGTCTGTTGGTCTATTTCTATTTTGTAAATAAGTTCATTTGTTTTTTACTTTTTTTTTTAGATTTTGCATATATGCAATATCATATGATACTTGTCTTTCTCTCTCTGGCTTACTTCACGTAGTGTGATAATCTCTTTAGATGGATCCATGTTGCTGCAAATGGCTTTATTTCCTTCTTTTTAATGGTTGAGTAATATTCCATTATATATATATCCCACCTCTTTATCCATCTGTCAATGGACCTCAAGTTTGCTTCCATGTCTTGGCCATTGTAAACAGTGGTGCAATGAACTCTGGGATTCATGTATCTTTTAGAATTATGGTTTTCTCTGGATGTATCCCCAGGAATGGGGTTGATGGATCATAGGGTAGCTCTATTTTTAGTTTTTTAAGGAACCTCCATCCCGTTCTCCACAGTGGCTGCACCAATTTACCTTCCCACCACCAGTATAGGAGGGTTCCCTTTTCTTCACACCCTCTCCAACATTTATTGTAAACCAAACTACTGCTTAAAAAAGCATAAGAAACTGCCAT
Organism: Neotragus pygmaeus; assembly: GCA_006410875.1. NCBI lineage: Eukaryota > Metazoa > Chordata > Mammalia > Artiodactyla > Bovidae > Neotragus > Neotragus pygmaeus. The sequence continues at coordinate 162,593 of SJYV01021150.1, forward strand.
TAACTAGCTATGTGACCTTGAGAAAATCATTTTAACCTCTCAGTGCTGCAGTTTCTGCATTTTTTGATAGGGAGTTGGACTCCTCCTTAGATTCTCTAAGTCCCTTCCGGCCTGGGGTTCATTTTCCACAACACGCACGAGATTTCTGTGAGTGATTTCCCTTGCCCCAGGCACCAGGAGGACATGCTGCCCGCTTGGGGTGAGGAATCACAAGCCACTCCTCTAGGAAGTCGAGTCCACCTGAGTGAAGGCAGAGAACAGGGTGCTGCAGAGCCCACAGGCCTCCTCTCCTCCCCCAGGTCAAAAGGAGCAAATTAGATTTACCTGTGGACCGATTTCCTAGGAGGCGCTGCACTCTGCTTGTCTCCTCTCCTTCCTCACCCTCTCAAAGGGCATGGACTTTCCAAGAATAAGGGCGTGGCTACCTGCCTGAGAAACAGAGAGCAGTACAGCTGGAAGGGCCGGGAAAGCCAGGCCTGGCATTCTCCGCAAGTCAGCCAGAAACCTGCCCAAGGGTGCCCTTTGTACCCCATGTCTTTTCCCACCAGCTATGACTACAACCAACATAGAGAGAGAGGGGGCAGGGGAGGGGAGGAGGGAGGGAAAGAGGAAAGTCAGCTCACGGGGCTCTCCCACTGTGAGCATGGGCACCCCAAAGTGGGGGGCTGGCGTCCAGACCTGGGGCTGGGCAGGAACACCTGGTTCTTAGTCTTGACTAAGTCTCCCAACGTTTCGGAAAGTACCAACCCCTAGTGAAAACTGTGTCTGAAGGCACTTGCAATGTGTGTGTTTATTGACATGTGGTACTTTCTAAACTAGAACATTAATAATATGGGTAGAACATCCACTAAAATGACACAATTGAAAATACCTATTTCAGGTGTGGGGTAGGAGTTCACATATTTTCTATGCACCCTGGCCTAAACCTTGGCTGGTCACTCGGGGGTACACAGACACCCTGAACACACACAGTGATGTGCCAGAGGCATTAGAACCCACCACAGACATGACACACCTTCAGAGCATCTGTACCACTCAGATGCGAGTAGCTCAAAATATAGATGAGACCCCCAACTGTGTTACAGAGTAGAGTGTACAATCCGTGTGAATTTTTATTATCAGAGGAGGCTTGGCAGAACGTTATGCTTCTGTGGGAGACCCTGGGATCTGGTTCAGATCAAGGTTATGGTGTCTTCGGAGGTTGGGGGTACTTGGTGAAAACGTTTCCAAAGCAATGTTCTAAGTGGAGGCAATTAGGCCCAAGGATGAGATGATACTGGGGATTAAGGTGTCAACATACAAATTGGGGAGAGGAAACAATTCAACCCATAAGGTAACTATTTACTTAACTCGGTTCAGATGAAGCAACAAGAGAAAAAAGAACCCACCAGCTCATGTCCTAAAGGCTTCCCTGGGACCTGATATGAATGACAAAAAGACTGGCCCAACTTGGCCCCTTTTGGTCAAGACACAGGGGCAGCCAGCTTCTACCTAGGGCCTTCACTATGGCAGAATGCTGTTACAGACTGAATGTCTGTGTCCCTTTAGATTCACGTGTTGAAATCCTAACCCACAATGTGATGATATTAAGAGGTGATTGTGATGGTATTAAGATGGTATTGGAAGGTGACTAGGTCATGAAGGTAGATCCCTTGTGATGAAATTAGTGTCCTTAAAAGAAGAGAGAACTTTCTCTCTCTGCTTTCCAGCACGTGAGCACGTGAGTAGAGGGTTATCTGCAAACCAGGAAAAGAAACAGAAATTGCCAGTACATTGATCTCAGACTGCCTAGCTTCCAGAACTGTGAGAAATGTTTGTTATTTAAGCCATCCAGTCTGTGGTCATTTGTTACAGCAGACCCAGCTAAGGCAGACAGTGAGGATTCTAGGGGTGTGATGACCCATCCAAACACGTGCAAAGGTAGAACCTCCTGGATCACCCAGTGCTGGCCCACTGCCCAGAGAGTGGAGCCGTCTGCTGGCAGCAGCTGTGTGAGGCTGCAGGGCTGGTCTTCCAGGGGACAGACACGAGTGATTCCTCCTCTTCCCCAAGAATGCGCCCCCAAATTCTTGCTGTTCCACACTGTCCCCTCCCTTAAGATGTGGTGCTGCTGGGACTCTGCGTGGTCCCATTTTGAGGTCTCGATCCCTCTGGTGGCCTGAGTCTCCAAGGGTTGAGGGTTCCCTGGCGGGAAGCTCTTGCTGAGCCTGCAGTGGAGGCTTCCCGGGTGCTGACACCAGGCAGCATTTGTAATGCTGGTAGCAGCTCCACACTCTAATCTGGTTTATGCAGACCCTGTCATTTCACAGCCCACAAGGAAGGCTAGGAGGAGGGATTTGCTTTGATCTATTATCAAAGAAGATTTTTGCATCTACGTGGGAATGGCTAATGCTAAAAATATTGCTGTTTGGGAGAAACAGGAGCCCCTCTATGCCCTAAATTCATATATTTCAAATGATGCTGTGGCACCTTGGAACACTCAGCATTAAACAAATGTGAAACTGTTTCATTCTGCACATGAAGAGACCAAATGAAGGAAGGCTTGTGCAAGTTCCCTGCCTTGCCTTGTGCAGAGTCCCTGAGCAGTGTGGCCAGAGCTGCCAGAAACTGGGGACTGCTGTCCCTCTCAAGGCTCTGAACACAAGGGCCAGGGCTCAGAAACTGGTTCAGAAAGACATTTCTTGCATATTCTGCTCCAGCACACAGGGATGGGATTTGAGCCGGGGGTCTGAATCAAAGCATTGCCTCCCACCAGCTGCACGGGATTAGCTTGGGTGAGTTGGTAACCTCGGAGTCTGGGCTTCCTCATTTGCAAGATGGGAATCATGGTATTTGACCTTCCCTCTCGTGGGACTTCTACGAGAATCAAATGGAATAGTGACGGTGAAGTTACCTGTAAACCATAAAGCATCATATACCTTGCAAGGGACATGCTGGGGTTTTGTCACCCAGCATCTTTCTTGTTTAATGTTTACTTATTTGGCTGCACCAGGTCTTAGTTGTGGCATATGGGATCCAGTTCCCTGACCAGGGATCAAACCCAGGCCCCCTGCAAGGGGAGCACAGAGCGTGGAGTCTTAGCCAGTGGACCACCAGGGAAGTCCCATTCAGCATCTTTTAACTCTCCTTGAAGCAATCGTATAATGGTTATTCTGTAACCTAATTTCCTCTGGACGCCCAACCTCATCCCACTCTTAGTCCCCAGGCTTCAGATGGACTTGACCCTTCCCCCAGTCCCAGAAATGGGGGGTGCAACTCAAGACCTGGCTGAGGAAAGCTTTGGACACTCCTCCTGTTGAGCATTGGCCAATGGCCCTCAGAGTCCCTTCCAAGACCCCCCAGTGTATTTCCCTGTGTTGCAGAGGCTATACAGCTAAAAACTACCTTTTCAATATTCTCCTATAGACAGTGACCTGAATGCAAAGTATAATGCAAAATTTTCACTGAAACTAGATTTGCAAAGCAGAAGTACAGAAGAGATGGTGACTTCCAAGTTTTTTGCAGGCATACATGCTCGCAGAGACAGTTTCTCCTGCAGCAGTGGTCCAACATCTGATCAGTCGTGTCTTGGGTTTAGTGAGAAGCAGGTTGTTGGCAATGGCAGTGGCGCCATCAGCCTCCTAGCCTTCCAATCCCTGATTCACAAATGTGACATTGGTCTTGAACTCAATTATTCGCATAGTGGCTTCCTTATCCCCCCATCTTGCTCCAGAAGGTTAGTTCTGCTGTATTCTGGGAGTTACTTCTAAAGATTCAATGCAGAACATTCCTTCAGATGATCCAACAATCTTGTAAGAGCCTGTTACTGAAGTTAAGTCCCTCTGTGCTCTAAGTTTCTAGAGTGACTTCTGTGTTCTATCAAGGCATACCTGTACCTGGTATAGAGGAGATGAGCACCTGGGAGCCCATTTAGACCAAGGAGAGAATCAGATCAGATTCTCAGAATTTCATTCAAACAGCTGAGAAACACAGGCTAACTTTCTGACGGACTTGGAGGTTTCAAGGCAAGAGCAGCTGGCTGCAATTTGGCCTCCACAAGAAGTCTGAGAAGAGAAAAAACACGAGACAGTCAAGCCAAGAGATGAGAGAATTCTCATCCTGATACCACTTGAGTAGCCAAATCAAGCAGTGTCTTGTACCAAACCTATCCTCGGACTTTTGAGTTACGTGAGCCAATAAATTTCTCCTTCTATGTATGACAGTTGGATTTGGACTAGTCCATCATTTGTCCAAAATGTAACTCAGCAGGCATAATGATGATCACTGGAGAGAAACCACAGAACAGCAGGGGTCAGAAGGATATAGATCACGTGTTCTCAAGGAGGAGTCAGCATCAGCATCACCTGAGAGCATTTTACAAGAGACAAATGGGCTTGGGTCTTCAGATCACATGGGGGAATTTCTTTTAGGGGAGGTGATTCTCATGTGCACCATGGAAGAAGGTGGCTGCATGGCTCTCCCCCCACAAGGAAGGGGAAACAAAGCAGGGGACGTTTCCTGAACACACTTGAATGTTTGAATCTCAGTTTCAGGTACAAACTAGCTTTTACTTAATTTTTATTTTCTTCTTTTAGGGTTAAAAAAAAAAAAAAACCAAGAACCCTTAGCATTGAATCAGTCAGTTCTGTAACCACCAGATGAGAATCCTATCAAGTGAAATATTTAAGCCCAGCTTGTGTGAGCTGAAGCAGTTGGGCCATTTTAAAAAATTGTAATAAATAAGTGAATATATAATCAATCCCTTGAGTGCCGGCTCTCTGTTCTGTGTGCTCCCAGAGCTGTGCTTTTTCATCTTGATTCTATGCCCCTGAAAAGAAAAGCAGTGCAGGGAGAAATGTTGACAGACTGTTCTCTGTGACGTCAGCCAACAGAAAAAGCTGAACGATTGATGCTCATTCCAGAAACTGTTTCTACTGTGGGTTTTTGGTGGGTGCAGATTTAAATAACCCTTCCTTTTCTGGAGTAAGCATTAACTATTTGATACCAAAAGCCACCCAAGGAGAGAAGGCAAACGTTTTGATGCCTGCAATGTGGATAAGACAAGACAGAGATGGAAATACAGCCTCACGACTAAATACTGATCAAGGGTTTCTGAAGTGCCTGGCCAGGGCTCGGGTAGGCACAGACAGACCAGACAGGCCCCACTGGGTCAAGAAATTTGCCATCTCCAGAGAGATGAGCTTGGTGAAAGAGCATGATTATTTGATAGAGAACTTTATCTTTGGAATCAAACAAAAATTACTCAGAGGCAAAGCTGGGTGATCAAACCAGCTGACTGTAAAGCGTGACTCATGGGATGGCTCTGAAGTCAGTTCCCAAAGATAATTTCTGCAAATATCTTGAGTGTCTTGGAACCTGTGTGCAAGCTTTAGGGTCCCACTTTATTTTTTATGGAGGTAGAGTTGATATACAGTCTAATATAAATTTCAGGTAACAGTGCTTCACGATTTTTAAAGATTATAATATAGTTATTATAAAATATCGATTTTATTCCTTGTGCTGTACAGAATATCCCTGTAGCGGATTTATTTTATACATAGTAGTTTGTACCTCTTAAGCCCCTCCCTTGTCTTCCCCCTTTCCCTCTCCCCACTGGTTCCCCTACTTTGTTCTCTAGATCTGTGAGCCTGTTTCTTTTTTGTTATATTCCACATATAAGTCATATCATACGGTATTTGTCTTTGAGTTATTTTATTAAGCATTCAGTTCAGTCGCTCAGTTGTGTCCAACTCTTTGTGACCCCATGAGTCGCAGCACACCAGGCCTCCTCCAAATCCATCTATGTTGTTGTCTGAGCTGCCACTTGAAAGAGGTAAATTCATTCCATGTAGAAATTCCATGTTTTTAGGAACTTATATAGGCAAAAAAAAAAAAAGATGATGTAATTAAATGCTTGGTTGATGGAAATTTTCTCTAAACTGAATTTCTTCATACCTTCCCTGGATGTGGGTGTTTATTAGGCCACTTAAACGTTAACATTAAATTATACTGGCCCATTGCCTCTTCCCAGGCGTCCCCTTTAAGGCTCCCTCTGGGTATTTCTGGAGTCTTGTCAGTGTGAAAGAACAGTCTCATCCCTCAGGACCTTCTGCCTGGCCCTGCATTGCTAACTGCAGCCCACGAAGCTGCTCATGACCCTTTTGGCCTGATGTTTTGGGGCACCACCTTCCCTTTGAGCCCCTATGTTCCCCACAGACATGGGCCATCCCATGTTGCATTTCCTCCTCAGGACCTGATTCTCCAAAGTCCCTGCTGCAAGCAGCTCACTGACCCTCTGCAGCTTCTTTCTAATCCCATCCCCTCATCTACAGGGCAGAGGGACAGGTGCCATGACACCCAGCTCCATCCTACCTCCCCACCAGGCTCTGAATCAAGGTCCATCACCTCTGCTTTTTATGCCAGCGGATCCATGAGCTGCCTGATAGCTCGTGACTCCACCTGGCGATGACTCCCTGTTGGGTTCAACAGCAGCTAAAATAAAGATCAGGCAAAGGCCATGAGAAGGCAGATTCCACCTGTCACCTCTCTTGATTCTGACCGCTGATTTCAGGCCAAAGCTTGCATTTAATTAACAGAATGGGATATGGGCAGGTGGCCACTGCTTTCCATGAAAAGGGCCAGAACCATGTCTACAAGTCACCGTTTGATCAAGACACACCTCACAGAGTCCAGGGGCCAGGGATGGTCAACAACCTGGCAAGGCCAGTGGACATGACAGTGCCATAGCTACTATGTAATAAATTATTATACCAGGTTTCCTTTAGGGACTTCTGTTGTGGGGGGAGCGGGGTGCTCACAGTCTGCTCTAGAAAGGCTGCACTGTTTTGATTCTTTTACAGGAAAAAAAAAAAAAGGCTCTACTTCATATGGTCATGGGGAAAATTAAATGGAGTTTTCAGATATGGGTGTTAAGCCCTCGCATCTTCTCCTCCCCACTCCGCCTCCTTCTCCTAGCAACTTCATAGAGCTGTACAGTTTATTTGAATATTTGAAGAAAATGGTGTATTTATATTAAAACAAGTATGAATATATTATGGAATCAGATACAAAAATTCACATGAATTTTTAAGAAAGAATGAGAGACTTAAAAGAAATTTCATCTCTGCTGCTCTGGGGCATGCATTACTCTTGTTAGTGATCCTTTTGCAGAAAAGTTGTGAAAGTTCTGGCTTGGGCCCCAGGGAGGCACCCGCAGCTCTCTTGCTGACAACCCAGAGTTGGCCTGTGTGTTAGAGGAACTTTCTGAAGGCGGTGCAGTGAGGCAGAGGAAAGGGAAGCTGGGTTCTGAGCTCAGCCCTGTGCAGGAGTTGTACACAGTGCCTCTTGGATCCAGAGCCTCCCGTGCTAGGAATCCACAGTGTTTCTCTGCAGATCTCCCACGAGCCCACATCACCCAAGGACAGTGAGCTTCAGGGAGGGGAAGAACTCTCAGCTGCATGCCTGCTGAATCTCGCTATTCCTGCACCTTCTGATGAAGGGCCCCCATCCTCGTCACCTTCCAGCCTTCCTCAGCTCTAATATGAGGATCCCTGAGGCTGGCTGTCCTGGAGGAGGCCAAGCTGCCTCAGCTGCCAGGCTGTGTCCAGCCCTGGGGCTCTCTTGGCCCTCCCCTATCTTCACTCCCACTCCAGCCCATCAGTGATCCGTCCCAGACGGGACAGTCTCAACTACTCCACATCTGACTCCAGGAGAAGGTGACCTCATGGTTTTCCCAGAGGGAACATAGGGCAGTGAGTTTCTAGTGGTCATGATGGATTCTGAAGCATGAAGATGAGGCTCCCGGGAGCCCCAGAGCCTTGTGTGGGGAAGAGGTCACCCCAGGTCACCTTCCCTTTCAGGAAGCTGAGCCCCTCCGGATGCCTCAGAAAGAGAAACCAGCACTTCCCCACATGGTTTTTCAGTGGCCGCCACCCTGGACATCGGAGCTGTGGCTTCTCCTGCTGGATGCATGCCCACAGCCCTGGAGAGAGCATGGATGTGAGGACTTGAAAGGCTCCCACTTATCACCGAGGAAGCAGGAGGAGGACAAGGACCCCTCTGCCTGTGCGTGCTGCGGGTGGACAGGAAGTGGCTCCAGCCTTTCCTCCTCTCTGCCTTTGCTTTCTGTTTCAAGTCTGCTGCCTGTACCTTTGAGTCACGCCAAACACGTTAGAACAAACAGAAACAAGGCTGCTTATGAGGGGAATTTCCTGAATTCTAGTAAGTCATTTTCTCTCCTAAAGGCAACAGCATTGCTTCCAGGTTCTGAATTGGACTCTTGACTCATCTTCCTCTGTCTGTTTCCATGCTCTGTCCAGGAACGTGGAAGACGTGAAGCTCCAGGGATGCTTAAGAGACCAAGTAGGGTCATCAGGGTCATTGGGGCCACACTTTCGGAGACCTCAGCCATGGCTACACCTGACAGGAAGCCAACCAACATTCACTGACTAATTGTTGACTGTAAGCCAGACTCTGTGATAGCTGCTTGGGATGGAGTGTGGAGCAACATGGGCAAAATCTCTGCCCTCCTTAAATTTAAAGGGCAAGAAAGATAGGAAGCAAAAGTGCTTATTATGAAGGAGAAGGAAGTGATATCACCGGCACAGGTAAAGGGGACAGAGCTTGGCTAGGGGTGAGGGAGAGTAATAAAGCTTCTCCCCAAGAACGTGGCAGTTAAGCCCTCAAAGAGTCCGCTTTGAACAAATGAAGGGAGGGGCAGAGAGCTCCAAACTGAGGAATCAGCTTACCTGGAAAGCCCTGAGGTGAGAAAGGGGGTGTGTTTAAGGAATTCAAGCTGTCCAGAATTCTAGAGCAGAGGGAACAAAGGAGGTGTGCAGGGAGGTCGGCAAAGGCAGCAAGAACGTAGTTGGCAGTGGGAAACAATCCACAGGTTCTGGGTAAGGAAAATGCACTGGTAAATTTGCATTTTGCTGCTTGAGATCTTAGTCCCCTGACCAGTGATTGAACCTGCACCCTCAGCAGTGAAAGCACTAACCACTAGACCACCAAGGAATTCCCAGATTTGCATTTTTAAAGGATCTCTCTGGCTGTTTGGGAAGAATGGAGTTGGAAACAGTGGGAATTGATTCAAAGAGACTACTGGACTATTGAAATCATCTGGATGATAGAGGGTGATGATTTGCAAAGGGCAAGTGGCAGAGAAGCTAGAATGGGGAGAATGACTCAACAAAAAACTGAGGAGTGACCAGGTAAAAAGTTGGCTGCATGCCAAAGGAGGCATGGGCAAGAGGAGAGTCCAGGATGACCCGTACTCTGCCGTCTTCCACAGTTAAGTATTCATTGCTTCCTGAAATGTTCCATACCAGCTCCCATAAAAGCAGAGATGCTCCATTCAAGGGTGCCATCTTGAATTTTAAGTCCACTTAAGAAGGATGAGAAGTGTGGGACATATGGGGGAGAAGACCAGCAATTTCATCTCTAATGTGTGGAGAAACCCAGAGCCTCCCAAAGGCTGCAGACCCTCCCTGGTCACCTGTTTCTGAGAATGGCTTTTCTGAGCATCCCTTTATTATAAAAATTGTTGTTTAGTCGCTAAGTTATGTCCAACTCTTTACGACCTCCATGGACTGTAGCCTGCCAGGCTCCTCTGTCTATGGAATTCTCCAGGCAAGAACACTGGAGTGGGTCACCATTTCCCTCTCCAGATGATCTTCCTGACCCAGGGATCAAACCTGTGTCTCCTGCATTGCAAGCAGATGCTTTACCATATGAGCCACCAGGGAAGCCACTTATAAAAATGGGTCAGCATAATTTCTGCAGTGAATGTTCTGCCAAGGAATAGAGGCCGTTGTATTCCAAAGACAATTCATAGCAACAAAGTCTGGGCACAACATTCCTGCTGATGCCAAGAGTCTTGTGTCTGGAGCTTCCGGTTAGTGGCATTCAGGATGGTCTGACATTAGGAAGAATTGTCTCTCTGGGCTCAAAATAGTGCAGGTTGCCCCAATGCCATTTCCTTCTGCTACACCTCTCCACCCGCTGCCCTTTTCTCTTATCTTACACTGTCTGCTTCCCGCACAGCAAACAGTGGTGGTCACTGGGGAGTGGGGTTCCCTCCCTTTAGTGGGGACCTCATTTCATGATAGTCAGGGCGAGTGTTCACTGAGCACTGTATCTGTTAGGTTACTCTTAGTTATATACATGCTTGGCTGAAAAAGGTCAAATTTGCTCAAACAACAAGAAAAGCCACTATATCACATGACTGGGAGCCCAAACAGAGATGGACTTCAAGGCTGTTTGATCCAGAAGCTCAGCACTCTATCGCGGACTCAGATCCATGTCTCTGCTCTGCTGTTGAATGTGTTGGCTTCATCCTGGGCTGACTTCCCTCTAGGATGCAGCATGGCTGCTAATGGCATTTAGGCCGCCTCTTAGCTTCCATCAGGAGGCAAGTGTTGCTTCCAGCAGCTCCCCAGGAGAGGAGGGAGGAACCTTCTCAGAAACCCCAGCAAACCTCTCCAGGGGTTTGAGACAAATAGGGCTGGAGGTAGGAATGCAGTCACTTTGCCTTGTTCACAGGTGCTGTGTAAGAGGGGACACCTGGATAGAACTGATTGCTCTTTTCTAATTACATAATTCTATTTATGTAGGCTGCACTGGGTCTTCAGTGCTGCACGTGGGCTTTCTCTAGTTGCCGCGAGCAAGGGCTACCCTTCGTTGCAATGCGTGGGCTGCTTATTGCAATGGCTTCTCTTGTGGAGCGTGGGCTCTAAAGTGTGCAGGCTTCAATAATTGTGGCACACAGGCTTAGCTGGCCCATGGCATGTGGGGTCTTCCTGAACCAGGGATTGAACCTGTGTCACCTGCATTGGAGGACAGATTCTTAACCACTGGGAAGTCCTGGAATTCTTATCCAGAAAAGTCCTGAATTGGTGGTTTAGGAAAGAGCCCGAGAGCAAGAGATGTTGGGTAAGGAACTACCAGAATCCACCACAAGCTCTGACTGGGATGAGCAGTACAGGGCTACAGGAAAAGAGAGTTGTGAGTGTAAAAAAATCATTCATTATGGAAATTTTCAAACACGTAAAAAGTAGACAGAACAGTGTAGCAAATTTCCATGTGTGCATTGCCAAGCCTTAACAATAATCAACTCAAGGTCCTTTCATCTATTTTCCTTCCTGTTTTCCTGTTCCAAGTCATTATGAACCAAATCCTGAACATCATATAACTTCATCCAAAATTGTTTTAGTTTGCATCTTTAAAAGATAAAAGTACTTTTTAAAACCAAACCACATCATCATGATCTCACTTAAATAATAGTAATTCCTTAAAATCATCAAATTATCAAGTGTTCAAATTTCCAGCTGTCTCATATATGACCAACATTTTTTTCGCATTTGTTCAAAGGTAAGTTCTTAGAGATCAGCGTCATCCCACCTTTTAAGAAGATCAAGACACTGAGATCTGAAGAAATTCAACTTATCACAGAGCCCTAAGACTTTATTTATTGATTGATAATTCTATCCTACCTCTTTTCATGATGTGCTGGAAGCAGGTGATTACATAGTAGAAGACCCACAATTCATTCATCCACTTGGCAAATAATTGTTGACATCAGCTATGTGCAAGATACTTAATGAGGCCACTGCAGTCAGTAACACTTGAATCTATAATCAGAGAAATTGAGCATTGATTCTAGGGCTTTTGCCTATGACATCAGACAGGTCTCCCCCTCCACCTGCCATGGTGCCTAAAGACCCCAGGAGAGGCAGCTTTTAGATTAGCGTTGTCTTGAAGACCCTTAGGAACATGGGTTGTTTAGTTCTAAGTCATGTCTAACTCTTTTGCAATCCCATGGACTGCAGCCCTCTAGGTTTCTCTGTTCATGGGATTTCCCAGGCAAGAATACTGGAGTGGGTTGCCATTTCCTTTTCCAGGGGACCTTCCTGACCCGGGGATTGAAACTATGTTTCCTGCATTGGCAGGTGGGTTCTTTACCAGTGCCACTGGGAAGCCCCCCTTATGAATATACATGCATATTATTCTAGAAGACAGTTGTTCTTTTGGGCTGCCCACATTGAACACTTCTTATTTAAGAGGAATTCTAAAATGAGAGGAATCCTAAAATAGTAAAACAGGCTCCATGTTCTACTATAGAAACAAAATTTATGGATAATCTTTTTTCCCAACTCCTGACAGCTGGAAGAGAGACCCAGAACCTGGTGCTCCAACCAAATGCGGTAGCTGGGACCATCCATCTTGGAGAAGCGGTCCAGGACAACTGGAACGTGTCCAGAGGGGCCACAGCCACGTCGAGTCCAAGGAAACAGTGCCGAGCACCCGGAGTCACGGGGGCAGCAGCCAAGAAGATGGCTCCCGGGTTCACCCTTGCCTGGCCTCGTTTCCCACCGCACCCTGGCTTGTGCCTTCTGCTTACACTGGATGCTGCCTTGCCTTTCAGTAAGTGACTTTTCTGCTTAAGTGCCTAGAGTCACTTCCAGATCTGGACAACTGAAATCTCTGACTCAGTCAGCTGAGAATAATCATCTTCGCTCTTTTATGATCTTCTGTCTTGCCAGCTATTATGAAGCAAAAAGAACTCCAGGATAGGGACACTCTGATAGACCCTGCAGTGGAGGTGAGAGGGTCAGAACTCACTCCCATCTAGAAGTCAAGAGTATCAGTGTGAGATGCTGGGTGACTAGAGGTTGTAGAGAAACTGTCACCTCTTTTCCAAATCTGCTGAGGGATGACCCTGAAAAATAGGTCAGTGTTTCACAGTGATCTGTGCTGATTACAGCACTGTGTCTGGAAGGAGGTGATACATTTTCCCCTAGAACCCCAGATGGAGAAATGGGCTCCGCCAGCCCCTGCTGTTTCATTCTGGGCTGGAATTCTGGTTGAAGCTCTCAGAGCAGAGATTAACAGGGTGCTACTGGGGAGTCGAGCTGCTGGGAGGTCCTGTCTGTAGGAACTGGGCGGACTGAGAGGCGTGTGCGGCCCCATGTGGAAGAGCTCTGCTCCTCCAGGCAGCTCTGCCAGCGCCAGAGCTGAGGTGTCTGTTGGCCTGGTCTTCGGTCCACAGCTCAGCGAGACCAGTCTCAAAATGCCACAGCCCTGGGCTTCTCCCATGGGCTCTTTCACCTTTTAAACCAAGATGAAGCAAGAGTCTCTGCTTGTTGGTCAGAACACCCACTGCCCTTCTAGCCTCATGCAGGAAGTTGCTTAATGAACTCAAAAATAATTAATCACAGAGAGGAGATTTCCTACATCGAGTCTGTGGTTTCCTGCCCTTCAGAACGGGCTTCCTGCCCTCCTGTCCAGTGCCTCTCACTGCCTGTGGATCATCCTGGGCTCAGATACCTGCTTTCCCTCTCCACCAACTCAATCCTTATTTTTGCCCTACTTTATCTTCCTTTTACTTTCCTCTGCAAAACTTATTTTCTCCCATACCCATACCCTTGTGCCCATTAATGTTTGCTTTCTGGAAATAGTTCCACTTCAAGAGAGCTTTATGGCATCCTTGGCTCTCTCTCCTGCTGAACTAGACTGAGCATATATGTATCTTTGGCCCTCACCCCACTTCTTCCCAATCTGATACTGTTAGGGTTAAATTGTGTCTCCCTGAGGAATATGTTGAAGTCCTAATCCACGGCACCTCAAAATGAAAGATATTTGGAAATAGGGTCATTGCAGAACTAATTAGTTAAGATGAGGTTGTAATGAAATAGGACGAGCCCTTACTTATCAGGACCCAATCCAATTTGACTAGTGTCCTTATAAGATGACAGCCATGTGAAAACACAGGGAGAATGCCATTTGACAACAAAGGCAGATGCTGGAGTCATAAGGTGTAAGCCAAGCAATACCCAGATCACCAGCAATCACCTGAAGTTAGGGAGAGGCAAGTGTGGGCGGTTCTGCAGCATGTCCTACTGACTCCTTGATTTTGAACTTTCAGACTCCAGATCTGTTGGACAATGAATATTTGTTGGACAATGAAAAACATCCAGTTTGTGGCATTGTTGTGGTCGCTCTAGGAAGTAAATACAAATGCCACCGGGAAGATCCCAGGGACTTGCTTTTAGAGTCTCTTCTGCCACCAACCCTGAACTTCACCAGGCTTCCAGTACTCACCTGAAAACTTCCTTGGGACAAATAAAGCTGATGTTTTCATAAGTGACAGAGCTCTCTAGAAATTTAAACTCTGTAGCCCGTAATATTTGAGGTGGTTGGTGGACCCTCACTGCCTTATTGTGTTTCCCCGCCTACTCCAGCTGCTTTTTTCCTGCACAGTGAGTAACCGCCCAGCATCCTGCACGAGGCTATTATGGATTATGTCCATGGTTTATTGCCTGCCTTCCCCCTGCTGGATGGTAAGCCCCCTGAGGGCAGGGATCTGATTTGTTCACTGGCACAAAGTAGACATTCAATAAACCTCTGTTGAATAAACAAAAACTGAGCCAGGACATTTCCAACCCGACCTCACGGAAGGGCTACAATTCCTCTGCAGGAGGCGGTGTGGGATGGAGTCGGGGGAGGCAGCAGGGCTAGGAACAGTGAATACAGTGTTCAGGTGCGTGGAAATGGAAAGGTTGTTTCTCGCTTGTCTGAGGAATTCAAGCGAGAAATACAGCAAAGGCATGGCCTACCTTGGATCTTTCCATCTTGTGATCTTAATAGATCCCTGCTGCTTGAGGGTGTCAACACCATCTGACTATCAGTGTCATCCCACCCAGAGTGACAGAGGCCACCCAGCAGTCCTTGAGCAGCTGACATCACCCACTGCTGACCTCTTGTTCTCAGGCTGGTTTGTCCTTGTTCTTTCTCTGACATGTGTAGAGTGAGATGAGCTATTTAGGTAGTGGTCCAAGGGAGATCCCTCTGAGAGGGATCACCTACCCCCTTGGTCTTTTGAGAAAAGGACAGGGTAAGTTGTTTCTTTTATGCATCATTTTGTATATATATTTATTTATTGGCTGTGCTAGGTCTTCATTGCTGTGAGTGCTTTTCTCACAATGATTGCTGTTTCTCAGTCACTAAGTTGTATCTGACTCTTTGCGACCCCCACGGACTGCAGTGTGCCAGGCTTCCCTGCCCTTCACTATCTCCCAGAGTTTGCTCCAGTTCATGTCCATTGAGTCGGTGATGATATCCAACTGTCTCATCCTCTACCACCCTCTTCTCCTGCCATCAATCCTTCCCAGCTTTAGGATCTTTTCCAGTGAGCTGGCTCTCCACATCAGATAGCCAGAGTACTGAAGCTTCAGCTGCAGATCAGTTCTTCCAAAGAATATTCAGGGTTGATTTCCTTTAGGATGGACTGGCTTGCTCAGCTTGCAGTCCGAGAGACTCTCAAGAGTTGCGATGGTCAGGGGCTACTCTGGAGCTGTCTTGCATGACTTCTCGTTGTGGTAACTCCTCTTGTGGCTTCTCTTGCTGCTGAGCCCAGGCTCTAGGGTGTACAGACTTCAGTAGTTGTGTTTCCAGGCTCCAGAGCACTTGCTCCGTAGTTGTGGCTCAAGGCTTAGTTGCTTCGTGGCATGTGGGATATTTCTGGACCAGGGATCAAACCCTGCTTTGACAAATGGGTTCTTTACCATCGAGCCACCAGGGAAGCCCCTGGACAGTGTAAGTTTAATGAAGGGGATGTGATGGGAGAATAAAAGCAGCAGCATTTTATGGAAATGATCTTAGGACAGTGTTCATACGGACTCAGTTTCCAAGAAGACATGAGCACATGTCACCAGAGTGGAGAGGATAGAATAAATGGATACAAGTCTTTAAAGTTGTTAAACGAACCATCTTCATAGTTCGGTTCAGTTGCTCAGTCGTGTTCGACTCTTTGTGACCCCATGAATCACAGCACTCCAGGCCTCCCTGTCCATCACCAACTCCCGGAGTTCACTCAGACTCACGTCCATCGAGTCAGTGATGCCATCCAGCCATCTCATCCTCTGTCGTCCCCTTCTCCTGCCCCCAATCCCTCCCAGCATCAAAGTCTTTTCCAGTGAGTCAACTTTTTGCATGAGGTGGCCAAAGTACTGGAGTTTCAGCTTTAGCATCAGTCCTTCCAAAGAAATCCCAGGGCTGATCTCCTTCAGAATGGACTGGTTGCATCTCCTTGCAGTCCAAGGGACTCTCAAGAGTCTTCTCCAACACAACAGTTCAAAAGCATCAATTCTTCCACGCTCAGCCTTCTTCACAGTCCA